>SCHK01147485.1:0-13895 GCA_004124795.1 Poropuntius huangchuchieni | reverse complement strand
ATTTTACAGTAACTTACCGTTAACCATTTAACAGGTTTTTTCCGTTAGAATCACGGTCATTTTTTACATATGATATTTTAACTCCAAATAAAATAATACAATAAAAAGAGTGCAGATGATATTACAGATGAAATTACCTATTTTTTAACAGTTGTACTTACATCTGGCCCCGGTGACCCTTTACAGCCTGGAAGCCCTGAGAATCCTGCCTCACCCTATTAAATATAATACAAACAAAACATAAACACACTTCTTCATGGTGGGAGTCAAACGCCCTCAACTGCATCTAATTAACTTGAGGGGGGCATCATGAAAATAAAGAGTGAAGAAAAGAAGTACTACAGAAAACATTACAAAACAAGATTGCATGCAATGGAGACTGAAAACAGCAACAGCAAGAGATGCATGTTGTAAATCACACTATGATAAAGTTTTACTGTGAGCTCAGATGTGTCATGTGTAGATGGGGGAGAGAAGTCAAGGGACAGTGATTTGTTGAGTGGAAAATGCCTTGGAAAGGGTTACAGTACAAGTTGAGAATTAACTGAGGAGCGAAATGACCCAAGCACAGACACACTTAAGAAAAGACACAAAGCAGAAATGGAACAAGTGTCAGATAGACGAGAGATAACCATGCAAAGTTTTTTTGGTATCTATTGTTCACATACTGTTAACCTGAAATCTGACACAAGATGCCAGAGAAAGCAGCACAGGAAGATAAGAGAGAAATAACATCAAATCTAACGGCAGCATATTATTCTTCAACATTAAATTCGTTTATTGACCCTCATGTAATTCGAAAATTCAAAGATGTACAATACAATTTGTGCACTATATTCCAAATCTTTAAAAAGCTTTGTACAAAGGACAGACCAAAATATCAGCAAATACAGTATTATTAAACATTTCTCTTTTTTGTTCCATGGAAGAAGAGAAATTATACAGCTTTATTAAATGATTACAGAATCTTGATTTTTAGGCACTATCCCTTTAAAAGATTGTTTTGTGTCATATAGGAAGAGGACATAAGCACTTACCTTACGTCCATCAACACCATCAAGACCATGATGACCTTTGTCTCCCTAAAAGTAGGATTGGGATTCAATTCAGTATGACAAGCAACTGGGAAAAATGGGTAAGACTCAACAACTAAAGGTACTGCTAATAAACAAGCTTACCTTGAAGCCCTTATGACCTCTTTCTCCCTGTAGATAAAACAAAAGTTTATTTGTGATGTTTTGCAGTTCCAAAATGAATTATGAGATAAAATAATCAACTGCAGACTCTTGGAATGTGCTTTTGATAAAAATGTCTGTCAAATCTTCAAGGAAGCTCTGTTTTTTTTTTACCTTATCACCTCTTATTCCTTGGTCTCCCTGGAAGGAAAGGAAAAGAGTATAGATTATCGTTTCAGCAAGAGTGCACAAATCAACTGTAACATAAACAGAATGTAAATATTTGTGAGAGAGAGCGGAAGACAGACCTTCATTCCTTGGTAACCGACAGGACCTGGATCACCAACGTTTCCCTAATAGGAAAAGTAAAGAAACATCAGAGAGAATGCCAAAAAGAGCTTTGCTGGATGTGGTTGTGATATAAATCACTAATGCAAAGACATTTGTTAATATGGCTGCCCTCTAAACCCCATTTAAGATCACCCAGAATGCCCCGAACAAGGCAAATTAAAGTCATCAAGATAATATCTTGAAGAAAAACATTACTTCAGGGCTTTACGGAGTCAGCTGTATGCTGTAATTATTGTTATGTCTACACAATCAGAATTTGCTGTAAAATAACAGAATAGCTGGCGCAGTCACCGTACACTGTTTAATAGCATAGCTGGATGTTTTCCAGTGTGTGGGGGTGTGTGCTTCTTTTATGGCACTTATAAGGGCCAAATCTCTGAAAACATCCTTACAAACAAAAATTTTGCACATGTGGCAGACAGGAAGTCCACCAGCAAATTCAGAGAAAAAAAAAAAATTGACGGATTGTAACAGCTGCAGAAGATGAAAGACCTCGGGGTCAGTCGAGGGTTTTGCTTTGATTGGATTATCAACAAAGAAATTCAGGGACACATGGAACATTTATTCGACACAATGATCTCATAGCCATGTGAAAAGTATTAATCAGCACAATAATAGGCACGTGCAATTGACTTTTCACCCGACAGCTGTATATTTTCAGTTCATTCTTAAGGTGTGTTCTTCGTAAAATTTTCGCAGGCAAAATTCATTCATTTATATGATGTATTTATCAAATCTACACAATCAGGAGTTTTGTGTGAGGGTGAAAGATTTCCTTATGCAGATTTCGTAACAGGTTCAAACAGAAAACCTCTTTGCTAATGCTAATGCAAAAAATTAATAGTATTAGTGAAAAGCCCAGTTACACCAACAATAACTATTTTAGTGTCCACACTAATGTATGATATTGTTCTGTTTATAATAAGCGCACACTGCAGTTTTGAAAGATTCTGATTAGCTGTCAATGTTCATATCATTCATCAGCTGGAAAAAATGATTGAGAAAGTGATCCCAATGATATTGTTTATCTGTGCTTCTGTGTTTCTTTTCTATTCTTATTAGTGCTGTCAAACAATTAATCGCGATTAATCACATCCAAAATAAAAGTTTTTTTTTTTACATAATCTATGTATGTATACTGTGTATATTTATTATGTATGTATATATATATATATATATATACACACACACACAAACACATGCATGTATCTATTCAAGAAAAATATGTTACGTTTATATATTTAGTATATTTATATATAATATAAAATATAAGAATATAATTATATAAATGTACATACATGTAAATATTTTCAAAATATATGCATGCATGTTTGTCTATTATTATATACATAATAAATATACACAGAACACACACATATATTATGTAAACAAAAACATTTATTTTGGATGCGATTAATCGCGATTAATCGTTTGACAGCACTAATTCTTATAGAATCATATAATGATTTTTAAAACTTTACCTTTAGTATTATCTTTATATTTTTCATCCTTGGTGTAAATGGGCTTTTAGACATGAGTTCTGACACCTCACTTCTATTAATTCTGTAAAAATTAACTAGATTCTTGTAGCGCTGTCAAATGATTAATCGCGATTAATTGCATCCAAAATAAAAGTTTTTGTTTACATATTATATGTGTGTTCTGTATATATTTATTATGTATATAATATGTGTGTACTTAAATATACATTTAAAAAAACCATACCCAGTACACACACATATATTATGTAAACAAAAACTTTTATTTCAGATGCGATTAATCGCGATTAATCGTTTGACGGCATTAAAATTTGTCATCTTATCATCTGCCAGTTGAAAATTTTAAATCAAAAGGTTCTATGCTAAAGTTTAATAGTTAAGATTAAGAGATTTTAAAATCTCTACATCTAAATATTAGCAATAATATTATTAATGCTTGCTTAAACATCAAAGTTCAGCATTACAATTGATCTTGAGTATTTTCTGTATCAGAAACAGAATGGGGGAGGTCAGAAATGCCAGATGCACTCCTACAAACACCCACTATCACTTCTAAACAGGAGTATATCTAAAAGCAGATAACAGATGCTTACCGGAGCACCAACATCTCCTTTCTCTCCTGGCATGCCTGGTCTTCCATCCTCTCCCTACAGGAAAAGGAAAAGTTAGGCTGAGAGTGAATTAAACATGAACACATGTATCATTTCATAGGAATCAACAGGTGGTTTCTATGCGTATGGATGAAGAGGCAACATAAAGACACAAAAATGTATTTTTTTGTAATACCCACTCTTTGTCCTGGATCACCAGGGGGTCCCTGAGGGCCTCCAGGAGCCTTTGAAAATATTGCATGAAACAGTTAAAAACCGAAAACATCCATACAAAATCTGTTTGCACGGGTTAGGCAAGTAATGTTACTTACGTTGCAGTCAAAAGAGCAGCACTGAAGGAAAGATTGAGAAGACAACATTAATATCATAATGTATAAGATTAAAATAAGATGCATAAAAATGTCCAAATGTTATGGAAAAGCCACATACCACATCCTTTGTTTCGTTTGTCTAGAATGAAAAGCAAAAAAACAAAAAAAAACAAGGAAAGGACAACATTAGACAAAATCTCCACACACAATTGGCATGAGCTCAAGGCTGAAATTCCTTCAACTTCAATCTGAACTAATAAATAAATGCTGCATTGAGCCTATAAACTAGAATAAATTTATCAATATACACTAAAATTTAAAAAAAAATTGGGGAAAATTGGGGTTGGTACAGTTTTTAATATTTTTGAAAAAAGTCTCTAATGCTCACCAAGTCTGCATTTATTTGATCAAAAACAGTAAAAACAGTAATGTTGTGAAATATTATCACAATTTAAAATAATTTTGTATTATTTTTTAAATATTTTTATTATTTAGTTTTATAATTGATTATGTAATTTATTCCTTTGATGCCTAAGCTAATTTCATGTTACATGATACTTCTAATATGCTAATTTGCTGCTCAAAAAAAATTTCAATATTATGAATATTGAAAACACTTGTGCCGCTTAAAACCAGCATTTTTTTAATTCTTTGATGAAAAAGAATTCAAAATTCAATTCAAAACAACAGCATAAATTTGAAATAGAAATCGTTTGTAAAATTATAAATGTCTTTACTGTCATTTTTGATCAATTTAATAAATTCAGAATAAAATTACTCATTTCTATCAAGGAAAAAAATAGTAATAATAATTACTGACCCCAAACTTTGCACAGTAGTGTATATAGTTCAATGCACACTTGTAACCTTTTCTTAAATAAACATTTAATCATGCAATTTCAAGCAAAGTTTCTTAATCCTTTTTATTCAGGCAAATCAATTCTGTATGTTTGTTTGGTTCAGTCTGACCCATAAATCCACATGAAAACCACGTAAACATCATTGTTGTGGTGCGTTTGTGTTACGACACTCACGATAATGTTGATGATTGTGTCTATAGTGCTCATTTGCGTGGAGCGGGAGTTGTCTGCAGCGGTGAAGTTCTGTCTGTAGCTCGCATCTGTGGCAATGACAGAGAGTCTGGTGTCCTGAGAAGAAGACAGTTCAAAGAAAATTATTGCTTGTCCAAATACAACTACAATACATTTCTCATCAAAGCATCACATTTTGTGTTTTCCTGTGGACCAGACTTTTGACCATTGGCATGTCTACTCCACACTGCTGTTTATTATGGTCACCCACTTACATAGGAAAAGGATGTCTGAGTTTTTAAATTGTTTACTTGCTATGTGTTTCGAAATCATGAAAATTCACACAGTATCTAACTAAAAAAAAACACTGTATGCTTCAATATTAAAAACTTGAAGTAGCATCTGTACAGTACCTCCTGGTCAGGTGAGATGGCCACAGCGAACACTTTGATGGCATGTTGTCGTGCCTCATTGGCAGCCTCTTGGATCCCACCACATGGCTCCTTGTAGCCAGTCACAGGGTGACCATCCGTGACCACCACTATGTACTTATTCTCATGATAATGGGAGCCCCTGCAGACAGACGCATGTGACTGTTTTCACACATGGCTATTTGTAAAAATTACATTTTGAAATGCTAATATTGAATTTCACATACGCTCGGAGCAGCTCAGAGATACCCTCCTTGATGGCACAATCGGTGTACGTTCCTTTGCCGATGTATTTGATTTTGTCTATGGCTGCCTTCAAGTCGACACGCCTTGTGTCCAGGTCAACTAGTCCCATCACCAGCTCGATGTCGTCACTGTAATGCAGCGCTCCAGAGTTCCACGTCACACTGCGATCACATGGTTGTGGTCTGGCAACAACACAACAGATATTATCAGATTGGTAACACTTTATTTCTAGGGACAAAATCTCACTAGTTGCTTACTACTAGCATATTGAGTGTTTATTAGTACTTATATTATACAGATATGAATGCCTTATTCTGCATGCCCATATTCTAGACTAATAAACAGCAAATTAGGAGTTTAATGAGGGAATTTTTTTTAGTTAATAGTGCATACTTGTTGAAAAATATAGCTATAACAAAAATACAGCTATAACATGACTATAACTAAAACTTAACGGAATAAGCTTGAGTTGAAGCAGTAAAATTGCTAACTGAAAATAAATTAAAACAAAAGAAAACTAAAGCTGAAAAAAAAAAAAATAATAAACCTAAAAGAATAATAACTGAAAATAATAAAAGTAATAGGAATAATGACAAATGCACATGACACGACTACTAATACAAACAAAAATAAAAGCTAAAACATCAATAAAACTATAATAGCGTGTAAAAATACTAAATCTTGACAGTATGCAGCATTACACAATTATTTAAAAAAATAAATAAATAAAAAAGTCAAAATATTGTTTGACCTGGTCATGTGATCTCAATATGGCAGCCACCAAAGGGAGGCTCAACATTATGGATTTGCATTTTCTAAGATATACTTCATAAAGCATATGCTAGATATGATATAAATCGATAAATGCTCAATTTCTTGGTCAAATTAATTACAATACATCAATCAGAATATGTCATTTTAAGATAGCATACAGGTTTTTTAGCTGATCAATGAACAGCTTTGTGAAGGTCTTGATCTGGTTGATGTAAAACTCTGGAGGTTTGGCTCTGAGGGCCACACTTTCAGACGTGTCCAACACAAAGAACAAGTCCACAGGACACTCTGCAGGAAGACAGAAGGAAAATCACAAAATGATGTTTTTAATAGGTCCAGTCTATCTGGGCTTGATTTCAGGAAAAATATCAGCTAGAAAAAAACAGCATGAAAACAGTTGTGTAAACAGTAGCGATGCATTCTCATGTTCACAATTTATCTATCACTTCCTAGTCATGATAATTATGGTTAGTTAGGAAATATAATGAGCTCCCCCTATTGGTGGGAGATAAAGCTGCTGCTCCATTATCAATCTGAGAAATTAGCATCACCTGAGCTAAACCCTGCAGTCAGGTGAATTTACAGATCATTTGAATACAGTATTAAAGTGTCTGAGATACTGTATACAGGCATTACAGATGTATGAAGATGTAAATTATTAAAGTCACAAAATGTTTACCTAATCAAATGAACCTCAAAATCCATTCTTGGGACAATCAGATAAGATTTCCTCAGTTATCATAATGACTTTATCTTATTTTTTTACCAATGAAAGCACAGATTATATAGGAAGAATCAATAAACGTGGCCTAAACCAAGGCCTTTCTTGAAAAGAGTTACAAGGGTTCTTTAAAAACACAAGTTGCATCTCAAAAATTAACTCACTAGCCTGATATGATTTGCTTTGAAGCATTATTTTGCTCATTGTTGGTGCATAAAACAATAATCTCCCGCATATACTTTAAAACAAGCAGCATCACATCATCATGGGTATCTCCTGATGGATGAATAGATGTCATTTTCCACGGGATAAAATAATTCGATTCGGTTCTATTGTAACTCATTAAACTATTGCACTATACTATATACTATCATCCTAAACTATCCTATACCTTTCTATAATTCCACTCACTACACAACATATACTTCAATTCCAAACACCTCTATATAACTTATTATGTTTCTATGATTGTTATAACAAAAGAGCAAACGTTAAATGCATTGAAAACCCATATAGTGCAGAATGTGTGTCCATCGTTTGTTTGCAGCTGCATTTAATATCAGTATAATGTAACTTATAATCGACTTTTACGCACAGAAACAGCAGTAATACCGAACATGCAAAACACATTTTTCCTTTACAAGTAACACAACGAATGCAAAAAATATTTATAATTACCTCTGAAGGAGACTCTTTGGATTTCCTGAGCGATGATCCCTCCCCAAAGTGCGCACAGAGCAGTTAATATATATCCATTAAGCGCCATAGGTCCTGAAGTTACTGCACGTTAACCGTGCAAACTGAAGTTGAGGGACACACAGAACCAAAGGAGTGATATAATTGCAGATGAAATATGAAAACAGGCTCGGGTGAGATGAAGTGGCGGACAGTGGCACGGTGGCGCGTCCGCTCAGAGCGCACAGCACAATGAAACGCCTTACAGCAAGAGGGAGGAGGAGGAGGAGTTCGGTTCACTCTTCACTACTTCAGGGCTTAATCCCACTGCTGCACACCGATGTTAGGCCCTGAAACACTTCAAAATATGAGGTATATTGAAAATCAATGCGTGCTTGCTGAACGTGATTATAGCCTATTTAATGCGCCAAATGCGCCTTAATTCTGTTGTTTGAAAACGATTTCTTGCATAATGATCATTTGGAAATAGCTTAACCAAACGCAACTTTTCTTATTGCTTTTTTAAAAGAATATAAGTTATATATAAATATTGCTACTGTTATAAAATCATAAATCAATTTGAGAGAAAATTTATTTATTTATATTATATATTTATTAATTAAAAAAAAAAATCAATGATAGAGTCTCTACCAGTTGTGTCCAAGTAACTAACCAATATATATATATATTTTTTTTTTGCATAAAGTTTGGTTACCATGGAAACTAAACGGGTAACATTCTGGTGCGTGAGAACGTGCGAGCGTCATGAAGCTCTGCGGTTTGGATGTGCAGAAGAAGCAAAATGATGCTCGGAGTTGTACTGTGGGAGAGATTGAGCCATCCTAATGAGGTTATGCAGAAAGAGCCGTGTTGTCAGTGATGTGTGATGTGTGATGTATGAAATGTGTGTATGAGAGGTTATAAAAGTGCACTCAAAGACACACAGTTGTCAAGAGCTGAGAGGTGAAGAGTTTGAGAGAGAGAGGGAGAGAGAGAACAACGAATAAGCGAGACATCTGACATGTCTTTTCTCTTCCAGAGGGGGAGGGTAAAGGTCTTTCCACATCTGCATCTCGTCTACTTGTAGACCAATTGATGAGACTAAAGAGAGAAAGAAAGAATTAAGAGGAACATATGAACTGCAAAAAAATAACGCCACTCCCTTCTTAACGTTTGTTTTTGAAAGAGAAACAGCGCCACCCATGTGCGGATTTTAATAAGTCACACTGTCTTAATATTTTAGAAGAGAACATGAGAAAACGTATGCTCAATTTTTTCAATACAATAACTTAATGGTTCCTTCCACACTGATTCCTTCCACAAAAGCCGTGTGGCTCATCTATAAATATTTTCAATTGCATTTAATATTTCACCGTGCTGTTTTAATGAATGTTTAAATCAAATAAATGCAGCCTTAAATAAATACAGAGCCCACACTTTTGAATGGTAGTGTTAACATAATTTATAAATTGTAATAAACTTTCATAGAAATACCTATCTATGTGAATATCAGCATTAACACGTTACCCATTCTGAATGTATAATTATATCCCAAAATATATTAAAATTAGTAACAAATAAAAATGCAATTTAACTTTAGATGGCACAAAGCAATATACATACATTTTCACAGATTTAAAAATAAATGCCTTAATATCACAATTTTAAATTAGTAACGAAATGACTGCCCTATAATTTATCTGCCATTTCGAGGGTTATTAATAAAGCAAACAAGGCTATTACACTTAAACAATTTAAAAAAAACATAATTGGTTGACCACTAATCTGAATATTGGGTGGGATGGGCTCACCATAGTGTGTTACAGGCCTAATGCATGAAGCTGTTGTAAATCACCACACCAAATGATGTCATTGATTGAGATAAATGATGATCTGTACCTTTGTGTTCATATATTTTTCCAGAATGATGACAGGAGTGGAACAGTATTTTACTCAGGACGGTGAATATCTGGAGTTAATGAAAGATGCTTTGTGTCTGGGTTACTGTCTCCCATTAGCACTACAGTAAATTCAAGATGACACTCTGGAACATTATAATTACAACATTGTGAGTGAAGAACGACATCATAATTCATTTGAGTACACAACGACAGACTCGTATGTGAGAGGATGGGAAAACATCTAACCGCTTTGAGAGAGTCCAAGCAAAAGCAGCTACGTTTTAAAACTGGGAAAGAGTGACTGTAAAGTGAAGACACTACATTCATTGTACATCTAGCAGTGTTGCGTAAAAAAGAGGAGGGAAAAAAGCAGTATGGTTCACCAATAGAGGAATATTTTTTTCCTCTCTCAGTCTGTAATGAACACTGCATGAGCTGAAACATCACAGAGGGGAGATCAGGGTGGTCCTTGGGGAAACCTAGTCATGGTTCACAAAAAAAAAGTACTGTGGTGGTATCATGGTACTAAATGGTGTTTACATGGCACTGTAAGGTACTATGCGCAAAAAAATGTGGTATTATTCAGAGAGGGAGGGTGAAAGTGTGAAATGGGATGTTTACTGTATATTTTGGATCAAAATAGTTGCCTGGTGGCAACTGAAGGGAAATGGGTGTGTTTTTCCCCCAAAAGAAAGGATTCATTTCTCCTTGAAAATTCTATTTACAGGAGTCCAGTGTTTGGCCAGAGCTCAGCTAGCTTTTTCCACTGATCTCATTCTCTTAGCTTTTTTCTTCCATGAAAGAAAGAAAGAGAAAAAATCATTTTGTACCCTGAGACTAGGAGGAAAAAGGGGGAAAACCATCTGGTAATAATCAGGATTTAATAGTGGAGGCTTACTGTAAATCTGCGAAGAATCTGACAGCTGCACTGGTTCATTCAGCCTGGGCAGCAAGAAGGGACTACATCGAGGAGAATGACATCAGGATTCTTCACTGTTATGAGCGAGAGGGAAGCATACTGTAAGACAGTGCAATAATCAGCAAAAAAGTTTTTTTTTTTTTTTCCTGAAGCACAACTGCAAAAGGCAAATGTGAAAAGAGACTAGAAGAAAGTTCAAAGTTAAAGGCAGACTGACAGGTCAAAGTGCACGGCCTTTAAAATGAATGTTATTTCGACGTTAAATGGGGGGCGAGGGAGGGGTTAAGCTTGACCTCTGGTCGTCTAGGGTGCCTCAAAGGTTTAGATTACAATCACAAAACAGCAGGTAACAGAAACGCCTCAAACTTTGAACGCTATCAGGTTATGCTCCATTCAAAACTACAATTTAAAAAAAAAAATGTTTTGATAGAAAACTAAGGCTGAATTTATTTGCTCATTAATGGAGTAAAATTAGCAATATTGTGATATTTTAAAATGTAAATTATTCCTGTGATGGCAAAGTTGAATTTTTAGCATCATTACTCATCTTCGGAGTCACATGATCATTCAGAAATCATTCTAATATGCTTCTAATATATATCAGTGTTGAAAACAGTTTTTTTTTTTACTTTTTTTAAAAAAATATATACATTTATGTTACATGACTTCATTTTTTCAGCTCTGTAGCCCTGGTGAGATGTACTCTGGAATTCTGGGAGCTTCGTCTATAGCAAGGGAGAAACAGAGGAAAGCATTGATCTGCAAAAGACAATAATCCATGTGTTTTGACCTTCTTGTGAATAATTCATCAGTCATAGGTTTTGTTCTAGCACTGGAAAAATCCCAACTTTTCCACAAATTAATACCCTGGCCTGGCCTTCCTTACCAGATCTAGATCCAAATAGGAAAGCCGGTGAGATTTCCATGGGATGAGATCATAAGCTCTTGAGAATTGCTCCAAGCACATTTGAATAAAGATGCCAATTTTACTAGAATTATGAAAACTTTTATAGCATGTGCATGAATCCGAATGATGGAGGAGTTATGTTATGTTATGCAATCCAATCCAAAGTGATCTATATGGATAAGATCGTTATTTATATTGCACAAGAATAATTCTGCCCCATTTCCTCTATCAATTTAAGATGGTGAACAGATGTTATCACAGACGCTAGATCACCTACACATGTTGTCGGAACATGGATAGTTTAATTCAGGTGATATGCGGCCATGTTAATAAGAAAACAAACTGATCCCAGACGGCACAGATGCACATTAGTGTCATCCCCTGTTTTACGCTTCAGCAAAACCATGATGAAACCTTTCTAAGTTTTTCCTAATCATGTGATCATGTGACAGATCGAGGCAGGCACATTATTCTGGAATAATATCTGGAAAACACATCATTACAAAAACACCTGTTAGGAGAGGAGAAGCAAAGGCTACAGTCATTACAGAGAGAACATTAGGCCACTACCTGTACACATTCAATGATAAATTTCATTTGAACTCAATCTCAATTCACTTATACAGTGGCATCATGGCCTATTATTTACTTTGTGTCCTGTATGAGTTTTAGTGAGGTGGTGGAGAATAAACTATAAGCATAGTTATTTAGGTAGGCCTAAAGTATTCTTATAAAAATAGAAGATAAAACATGGTAAGATGGTGAATGGGATGTATACCAGCTGTTTTTCGGTGCCCAGTCTGTGATTGTTCATGGTAAGGTATGATGCTTCCACGAGTGTGTCATGGAAAAATGAACAGCTCTTAGCTGAAGCTGCCCTTAATTAAATCACCTCCTGAGGTTGTAATGAGACTTAAAGAGAGAGAATGAGACTAAAACACACATTCTGACCACAAGAGTCTAATCACTCTACAAATACCTCTCAGAGGATCAATTTGGAGCAGTCATCAAGATCAAGGCCTCGCGCATGAAGAGCCGCTGCTAATTAAACACAGACCTAAACGCTGCGCTGTGACACCTCCATCAATCTTGAAGTGCAGTCTGCCAACCAGATGGAGGCAGCTAGTGAAGTCACTTCGCTCTTTCTCCCGAACTCTGGGACGATGATTACCAAAAATCTCAATCCGCACTGACAATAAAAACAGCATGCACTGTATGAGACTTCCACAGAAACAATTAGTGCAGAATCACTTCTCCAGAGAAAGACAGACTACCAAAAACAACGTAGGCTAGCATATTAACGAAAACATCATGAATGGACTTCCACTGAAACCTTTATATTTCACAAGAAACATTTTGACAGGAAAACCTAGTCTATGATAAATTACATTGGCAACGAGGAGGTTTTTCTTAACATGTTACTTTGTCTGTATGTTTTTGTTTCCCTGCCTCGCAGCTCCGTGTCGACAGATTTTGATTGGAGATAACTGCAGGAAATGCTTGTGGGAGGGGGGACAATCAACTGTGATACTGAGGGGACTAATTGGATCTCTCAAAGGAGACAGATTTCCTGAGTTTGTGTCCAGCCGAGTGAAAATATATCTTTGCTCCAGCCCAGCAATGCTCTTTAATGGCCGATCCGTCTGTCACTTACATCCTTCAAAGAACGTTTTACATTGTGGCCTGCTAATTATAGTCAGTCAGGCACTTAACATGATTTCAAAGGCTGTTTTCTATCACTAAAGATTACAACAGAAGATGAAAGTATGCCATGAAACAAGATTTTTTTTTTCTTTATTGTCACATGACGCTTCGATTGCCAGAACGATCTTCATTTACTGTTGGACACATTCTGCCCTCTAGTGGACAAGTAGCCAACAGCTCTATCTATCTATCAGCTGAATATCTTTGGCGTAAATTATTTACCTGAAGTACCCCCTGAGATTTTAAGCAAATATTCCAATAATTGAACGGCACATTTTCATGTTTACTTTAAAAACTTTTTTTTTTTAATCCGTTTTAAAGATTTTATTAGAATTATTTTACATAAGCTAGCTATTGTTATTAGATAAAATGAATAAAGGTAGAATTTCAGTTATCAATATTGTCACAGTATTATTAAAATGTACTGAAAATATTTAAAAGAAGTTCTCACACACACACTAAAATTACGTTGAAACAAAAATAAAAATATTGGTAGGGTGACTTAAATCATAACATGTTATTATCTAACATATATTTTGTAAAACACTGTTCTACTAGCATGGTATAACCACAACTAAGAACGTTACATTATTTCTTTAAAAAAATCAAGTGTTCATAAATTGTTGTCTAATTTTGATC
>SCHK01147482.1:0-10591 GCA_004124795.1 Poropuntius huangchuchieni | reverse complement strand
GGGTGAACTATCCCTTTAATTGCGATTAATCTTTTGACAGCACTAAATATAATGTAATATAATAATGAATCTAATTATTTATGTCCAGTCTTTATAATGGAAAAATAAATACTGCAGAATTCTGAAAATATTAGCTTTTAATATTTTCATAATATTAGCTATTTTTTAAACATTTGTTTTTCACTGAAACACTCCATATACAGATGAAAAACCCCTGTCCTAGATCTTAATTTACTCTGCCAATTCTGTGTGTTTTCGTAGGACTATCTGCTGTGGAATCGGCTTGGGGCCACGCTGGCAAATGGGGACCGCAGTGAGGAGGCAGTGGAGGCCTACACCAGAGCTCTAGAACTCCAGCCAGGCTTCATCCGTTCGAGATATAACCTCGGCATCAGTTGCATCAACCTAGGGGCACATCGGTAATGAACCGAACCACCGAGCAAGGGTTGATGGGACAGAACTGTTTGTCTCCTTAGTGTGGATATAAATAGGCTAAAGCAGAAGGCTGAAAAAAACTTCCAATTTTGATGTTAGCATGTTTGACCTCTCTCTTTTCTCTTGCAGGGAGGCAGTGAACAACTTCCTGACAGCTCTGCACCAGCAAAGAAAGAGCAGGAGTCATCAGGTGATGTCCAGCAACATCTGGGCAGCTCTGCGGATTGCCCTCTCCTTCATGAACCAACCAGAACTTTTCCAGGCAGCCAGCGTGGGAGATCTGGACCTCCTAATGAGGGCCTTCAACATGGACATGTGATTAAACTTGGACCTGTGATATCTATCATTCACATACAGTAGGCACAAAGTTAGGCTCAAATCAATATGGGATGTCAATTTGATATGCAGAGTATGCACAGTTAATTTTGTTGTATTTTTGGGCAGCCTTCGCCATCTTCAGAGGCCACTGAAGAGGGTGTTTATATTGCATAGAGCACAAGCAGAGTAGGTAAGTGATGGGTTTTGAAAATAGAGGAATAAATGTCAAAGAGAGTTAGAGCAAAAGCACTTTTTTTCTTGATGTTAGTTATATTTTACTGTAATATTTTTAAGGTTATCTAAAAACTTTGTATACTTGAGAAAAAATAAAACAAACCTCTTTGGGGAATATAGGAGGAATTTTGTTTAGTTTGTGGATTAGAACTGAGTATTAATCCTCTCAAAAACCTAGCTGTTTATTATGGCCAGTTCTGAAGAACCTTTGTTCAGCTTTTGTGTTTTTAATCTGTTCATTTTACAACGGTAATTTATGTGTCTCACCACAAGGTGGCACTGTTGTTTAGCTGATAAAAGTGTAGCCATATATAAAGTCATTTAATCCTCTATTAAACCCAGTGAGGCCAAGTGCAGTGTGAGGAATAATGCTAGCTGAATTTCTCTTTAAGACACAACACCCTTTTAGGGTGATCTGTGCCCAGGTGTGCAAGCAGGGCATGTTCCCTGGGCCATCTGTCTTCCAGCAAACCCCTTTTAATGCCGCATGCTCCAGGGCATTCTGGATCAGGGCTTGGTGGGGAGCAACTTCAAAGACTGTGCATGAAAGGTCACAGCAAAAGCAGTATCATGTTGAAAGTGAATGAGTTTATGTAAGACAGTTAGCCCAAATGTTTAAAAGGACTAAATACATTCACAAATCTATGAAGAACTCTTTGGTCATATATTTCAGTTGTTTGGCCTGGTAAGTTTGAAGTGCATTTCATGTAACTGAAATCGCTTTAGCCTATAGAGATATGACGGTTTATATTAAAGAAGCCATGTGCTAGAACAGTTACGATTTCAGTTCCTTTATATACTAATAGGCTGGATATTTTCTTTGAAGACATAACTATGCAAACCAGCATTGCTGTTTTGTTTGTTTGTTTTGGCTAAAATGACCAAAAATCTTTTGTGTCTTTATAATTTTGCCAATATGCATTATTAGTAAAGTCGGTGTAATAGGAGTTAGCTGAGATATTTGAAGGGAACTGAATGAGACACAGTGTTTAAAGACATAAATAGCATTAATAATCTTAATTTTGGGCAAAGACAGATAACGTTGCTTTTTAGATGCACCTTAAATTTAAATATTACAAACAATTTGGGAAATCTGATGATTGCATGTATGATACACAAAATAGATTTCCCTCTCTTTATGATCCCATATTTTAACTTAAAAGTGAATGTAACTACTATGAATATACATTTTTTGACAGACCAAAATTCCAACACAAACATAGTATATATGACAATATTTCAAATCATATGCCATGTATGAGCACAGTATGCAGGCATTGATGACACTTGTAGTAAATCACACTAGTTTTGCTATAACCAGAGCTGTTATGAAACTATGAATATAATTACTGACTAAAATTGTAGAATAGCAGAAGAAAATGTATTTATTTATTTATTTGTAAAATAGATTATTTCATGGAATGAACAGTCATAAAATGTATGCATGTCTCTTTCAATCTCTCCTACATTAACATGTAATATAATCAAGATGCATTTATAACCAATATTAAAGCTGTATTTTAGAAGATCTGAAATATGATTATGTCTCTTTGTTTCATTTCAAAATTAAGGGCACATGTTGATCTCTGACCTTTAAATGATTTAGAAATTGTGTTACCAGAGCACCCCCAACAGGCACATACTGAACACTGCTTTCCTTCTTTCTGAAGTAATGCAGTGGCATAAATGTAACCTTTAACCCATTATATTACATTATACACAAATTAAGACATAACCTTGGATGGCCTTAAATACTGTAAGCATTAGATTTGATATGAGTTATCCAAGATTTATTTCCCCACAAGTTGAAATTTGAGACAACTTGCATCAACAAGCCTCTGAAAATAAAACTGTGTGGTTGAAAAGGAGAATAGCTTAAATTAGCTTATGGATTTCTTTAGGATTTTAGGGAACAGTGAGAATGTGAGGTGGATGACTTAGCAGGTTCATGTCTCATGACCTGTCATATCATCCTCAGATATATAGTGACTCAAAATACTTCCTTTGTAACTGGAATCCCTTTAGTGCTGTCAGTACCTTAGGATGGATACAGTACGTGTGACTGTCAAGGGAGGCTGATTTGCTTTTGTGATATTTGAGACGTTTTCAATGAGCAGTTTTCTAACTAATATCAAATGCGATACATAAACGCAAATATGATGTTCATCTAGTGCAGCAGGATGTGTGAAATAAAGCTAGTGGGCATGTTTTAGTCAGCAAATTCAGTATAAATTTGTCTGTGAACATAAACATAATTAACAGCAAGCACTTGAAATGAAAGTGTTGACAATGCACTACATGGAAAAGCTTTCCATTTTAATGAATTATTGACAGGCCTTTATTACGTAGGGATCCCGCATTCAGGAATCATTGCTGCTTTTGTGCATACA
Source organism: Poropuntius huangchuchieni (assembly GCA_004124795.1). NCBI lineage: Eukaryota > Metazoa > Chordata > Actinopteri > Cypriniformes > Cyprinidae > Poropuntius > Poropuntius huangchuchieni. The sequence goes on along the minus strand of SCHK01147482.1, from coordinate 7,214 downwards.
CACAGATAATGTGAACAAATGGTAAATAATTAAATGTGCTGGACAGTCCTTATTGTTTTGCTTAACACATTGACACTGACCAACTGAACAGACAGTGACGTCTACTGTCTCTTTAAGACCTCATCTTCCCACTTTCACTATTCAGCCTCCCCCATCCAGCCCCACCTTGTCACCAGCAGCTCTCAGTGTAGATGTGCTGGTTGTTAACTTAAGTCCCCACTGCTTATCCTGGTGACAGTGCTCCCATCAGCACATACTCTACAGAGGGAGCTAGGTGCTTCCACTGACCGATCTCTCACCGGTGGACTTCAGCATACTAGGTAATACTAAATGTCACTTAATACTGGTTCTGTTACTTAATTACTCCTATATTTGAGTGCTCTAGAGAGGGTTTATAGATCAGCAGGAGTGAGATGATGAAGTAGTGATTGTGTAGTTTGCACTGGTTCACTACTGTCTAATGCATATTTGTATATCGACCATAAATAGTATATGATAATTGCATTCAAATTTAAATTCCAAATAACTTGTTATATTTATTATTCTTGTATTTATTTATTATGAACAAATTGCCTTTGAAATAAAAACTCACTCTGAGAAGCAGAAAATTGGCAACCACCCAATGTACCCTGTGGCTTTAAATAAGTGGGAATCTTTTGAATATATTCTGTGACAAAGTACAAACAAAAACCATTTGCTGTACAACTAATATCTCTGATCAGCATGTTTTTAATAATTACTGGAAGAAGTAGATTATGTATATCGGTTAACACAATCATGTATTTACTTATTTTTTTCTATTCTCAAAGATTTTTTTCTTCTAGGTCTGCATACGTATTGTTACAAATTATATGCATTTGAATGTATCCACATGTATCAAACTACTTCAGTCATTTTTATAATTGAGGAAGCTGATAGCCAGAACCATTTCAAGCGCGGGTGACTCGAGTGTGTAGGCGTAGACAAATGTCAAACTATTTTGATGAAAACACATTGGCTTCATGATAATATACTACATAAATTAATAAGAGACGTAACATACTCAGTTTTACACAAGGCTACTGAATATCTTATGTTAAAAAACACTAGAATAATTCATTTCCCCCCTTCATCCAATTGTTGCCATGCTCTCAATATCAGTATGGGTGTGGTAATCGCTCTGTGAATTGCCTTGAAACTAGTAAATTTGGCGCCCGGTTCCTTGTTTTTGGATATAAATAAAACGAAATGAGTGCGTTAATATTTTGAAATAAAGAATCTGCTCACCCTTACAGGCGGTAAGAGGATTTTTAGTGTTGTTACATCAGGTAATGTGTCAATGTTTGTGTGGTGGTCTGAAGTAACTGACATGATACACTCACCGTTTGCTAGCCACTTTGCTAACCAAAACTAACCAAATCATAATAGCCTATAACTCTGAGATTACCTTGACAGATGACAAATCTGCTGGGAAAGGTTATTTTATATATATATTTTTTCCGCGTAAATAGTGTCTTATCGGGAGGTTTCTGTTTAGTGCAACATGTGGTATTGAATCTGATGTAAAACAGTTCGCTAAGTTAACGTTACCTTGAAATGTGAAATGTAATGCTGATATTAATTTCAATCGCATAAAACTCGATGAACAACATATAACAACGGCCAAAATCGTCTTTTCTGTGTAGATATTTTGTTTACAACTGATTTTTCGCGTTTATCGCGCTTTACAGGCTGCGAGTGCCACAGGTTAAATAAAGGATTAACACATCTGGATTAAGGAGGATTTATCATAATATACGATGTACATGTTCAATTTTGAATTAGAATGTCAATCCAGCTAGTTCGAGCATGTGAAATATTTCCCCCCCGCTCCATTATTATAATGAACATGAGACTTTTGTGTATGTTGTTCCTAATATTATGTCTCAGTTAATGTGTACAGTGTTCGATGTTTGGAAAGTTCTTTGCTTAAAATGCCCACTGATCTCTGCTTACTTTTCCTGTAATTTGGTGAACTTGGGTTGGGACCAGCAGTCTTCCTGTTTTAGCAGCATTGCTTGCAGTCATGCTACTGTGCTTCCCTAAAAGAACTTATGCTGAAATGTAGATTTCATAGGTCAGGGTAAACTTCAACATCTCAAGGGGTATTCCCATATTGTGTCAAACCCCCAATGTGACAAGTCATTGTGCATTTTATTCAGTTACTCTGTATTTGCATTTAGACTGAAATAAGACTGAAAGCTATATGTAAGATTAATTGTGTCATGGAAAACATGGCAATATTAAAACGTAAAATCTGAAAAAAACTTTTTTTTAAAGCTATGCTCAGTTCTAAAATTTGCTTGTCTGTGAAATCCTAATTAAAATGTTTCTAAAAGTTATAATGAAAAGATGTGAGGTCCCTTTATTTGCAATTTGTATTGATATTACAGTTGCACTAACTGATAAATTTGCAGCCTTTGAGTGACCATTGTGGTGTTTTTATTGCTGGTGAGTATCATAATGCATATAACCTCCTAAACATTTTAATTAGTCTTCTTACTGGGGTGTTATTAGCTAAATTTTAGGGAAATAAACTAGTAGGCAGTGCCATGTGCCAAGCAGTGCTACCCCTCATTAAACAAAGGAGCGCAGTGTGCCCAGCTCTCAGTCGGCAGTGCAATAGCTGGAGTGTTTCGTTTCTCTACTGAATTATATGATACAGTTCCTAGTTCTCTTCAGTCTAGTAAAAACATTGATGCTACTGGAGCACTTTCTGTGTTCTTCTCAAACTGTATCCAGTGGGGCTGTTTTACTAGGTCTGTGGGACCTCTGACGTGACAATCAAATGAATATATGGAAATTGTTTGCATGACTGGCTTGAATTATTGATCTAGCCTGAGTGCTCTATTATTAAGCAATCCTTTATTGACTCCTTAATGTGACTTGGTGCTTGTGTGTGCATTGCAGGTCTTTGTCAGTATTGTCAAAGTTAGGAAAGGACTGAAACGCTTGCAGGACCATGAGTGAGCTGGAGCAGTTGCGGCAGGAGGCAGAGCAGCTGCGCAATCAGATCAGAGTAAGAACCGATGCCCTTTCTGGTCAGCTCAAAGGAGTTTGCCACTCATTAAGTTAAATCTTTTAGCTCATTTTACATTGGTTCTTTCAGGTCATGTTGGAAAGATTGTATTTATGAGTTGATTGCACATGATCACCACCACAAATTCATGATTAATAGAGGGAAACTCAAAATTCCTCAGTTTAAGGCGGGGGCGTGTCAGTGAGAAAATGCCATGGATGCAGCCAAAAACTATAGATATGCAGCTCCTGTATTGACTACAAATTTGTTGAAATGAATAATTTTTTTGTCTTTAAAACTGCATATGTTGCATCTTTAAAATACGATAGCGTTGTATAATTACATTAAAATATATTCAGTTTACAGCACCTTCATAACTTGAACAAAAACAGAAACTGAATAGACATTCGTTGTAATTACGACTTGCCAGCGTGTGAATATAAGGGATGTCTCCCTTATTTAAAAATCTGATACAGATCCTCAGCTCATTAAAAGAGAGGTCCATGAGTATGTCAGTAAAGAAAGAGACAAAATGCGCAAATTAGTGGGTCCCCAGGACCAGAGTTGAGAACCACAGAATTAGTCAAAGCAGCTGTGTGAAATGTGGAAATGACCCAGGAGCCACCCGATTTGATTAAAGGAGCTTCAAAATCCTGAGCTGTTCTAATTTATACAACATGATTATTGATACATACATTTAGTTTTTCTTTATTTAGCAAGGATGCAATAAATCGTCAGTAAAGACTTTTACTAAGACATGTTATTCTTTTAAACTTTCTATTCATCAAAGCATTCTGAACAAGAATGAATCACAGTTTCCTCAAAAATATTAAGCAGCACAACTTTTTTGCTACATTGATAAGAATAAGAAATGTTTTTGAGCATTGATTCAGCATATTGGAATGATTTCTGAAGGATCGTGTGACACTAAAGACTGGAGTAATGGCTGCTGGAAATTCAGCTTTGGCATCAGTGGATTAAATTACATTTTTATATAAATTAAAATGTAAAAGTTATTTTAAGCTGTAATATTTTGCAATATTATTGTTTTTACTTTGTTTTTGATTACATAAAGGCAACCTTGGCAAGCATAAGAGACTTCTTTAAAAAAAAAAAACATTAAACATCTTACCAACCTCAAAATTTAGATGGATATATTGACATTGCTGATTAATTGGCTGATATTTTGCCATTTAGAGTTTATTTTTATTAGTCCAATAATGGTGCCCATTTAGCTGAAGAAGTAGTTGTCTCCTTAAACCAGTTCAAATATTTGAGTGTCCAAAAAATCTTTAAAGTATGTCATTTTTTGTCATATTACTTGTAATCAATTTCTTTGTTTACTATTTTATCATTACTTGTCTTCACTAAGCTTGAGGTCCCCCCCCCCCTCCTTTTTTTTATTTTTACTTAAGTTAGTATTAGTTTTTTTTTTCTTTTCTTTTTTTTGTATGATATTGAAATTGATAGTGAGAATTAGGAAATTTCAATGGCATCAAATTTTGATACCGTAAAAAGCTTACTTAAAAGAAAAATAGCTATACTGTGATGTTTACCGTTTTCGTGAAATAAAATGACTCATTATGATATATGATTTTGATCATATTGCCCACCCCTAGCGGACGGTAATTGGCATTTACCTACTGTATATCGACTTTGTTAATTAGAATAGTTTTAATAGCTTTTTATTCTTTTCCTTTTTATTTACAAGTTTCATGTAGACCTGAGTGACAGGAAATAGAACACATGTGTTTTTCTCCACCCTGTTCAGTAGAATGACTGCACTCTGACATGCTGCTGTTCCCATTGCAGGATGCCAGGAAAGCATGCAGCGACTCCAGCCTGTCCCAGGTAAGCAGCTCTGCCACCATCCCTACTAGGTCCCTCTCCTTATAAGTGCAGCAATAGTCTAACCCATGTCTATGGGGCATGTCTATTGCTCACCTGTTCTCTGAGTTCAGCACAGACATGCAAATTGGCTGCTGACGTATATGCTGAACATGCTCTTAAGTGTGCTAAAATATTAAACAACCTCTTACATGCCAAGTCCTACATCAAAATTTAAACGTTCAGTCCCCGCCCTGGTGGTTTTGGTGATTTAAGATTTCATCATTTCTATTTGGATTATTTTTTTTTTATGTTGGAAGAGACGGCTCTTGTACATTTTAAAGGCGTTTAATTCTGCATTTTAGTCAGTGCTATGTCAATTTTAGATAGTCACCATACGTCAAATCAACAAATACAGCTCTTTTTCCCCCATTTGAGTGATCAGTAGCACACCTTGGATTGGTGAAATGTCCCCTGCTTGCTTTATAATATCACTGTAAATTAAGAGTTCTGTGTGTGTTTAGATTACAGCTGGTCTGGATTCAGTTGGAAGGATCCAGATGAGAACGAGGCGGACGCTCCGAGGCCATTTAGCCAAAATCTACGCCATGCACTGGGGTACTGATTCTAGGTCAGTTGACAGAAAGAGATTGAGTGGGCTGGAGGATGGGCACTCTCAGCGGAACCCTGCACCTCTGTCAGTGTACACTCAATGAATAATGCAGCAGGCCTCTCACAACTCAGGGGTGTTCTAGGATTATGTAGGCTGCCTCCTGCTCCAGTCTTTCTTTTCCTCCCTTCTCTTCTCCCTCTATCATTCACCCTTCTCCACTTATGCATCCATTCTAGTGCTTTAGGCAGGAGGCACAGTTGTTAGATGGCTGGAGTTTGTGTCCATATTTGCTTGCAGTGTTTGTTATTAATTATCATGTTTGTTCATGTTATAAACATCAGTCATTGTCTGCATGTTCACCTTATAGTATTTTTAATCTTTGATGTGTACTATGAACAATGGCTTACTCTTTAACCCCTCCCCGAAAAATATATGTATATATATTTTTTTTTTTTACATTAAGGCTACTAGTTAGTGCCTCACAAGATGGCAAACTCATCATTTGGGACAGCTACACCACAAACAAGGTTAGTCCAGCCCAACAAGTGAATATACATCTAAACTGCACAGCTATTACCTAAGAATATAATAAGTCTGTCACAAATTTAATTACTGATTTTTAAAAAAAGTATTATAGTGAATTAAAATTAAAATCTTGGTTGATTAAAAGTTAACCTAAATTTTGTAGAAGCTAAGATGCAAATGTAAATCATAAAATTCAAAAGTCATCAAAATTAAAATGGTAGGTTGCATATGTTTTACTTAGCCTCTTGGTGCTCCAAACTTAAGGGAGGATTTGCGGTACATCCTGGCTCTTGTACTGAATTTGGAACCATATACTGCTAGCATACTATTCTTACTATTTTTACCAATTTAGTATATAGCAGAAATAATAGGAGTTGTATTCGATTTCTGAATTCAGCATTGGTCTCATTCTTCATAATAAATTATAATAGCAAGTACAACTATTTATTTATTTATTTTTTGTTTTTTTCCAGATTCATGCCATTCCATTAAGGTCATCATGGGTGATGACTTGTGCCTACGCTCCCTCAGGGAATTATGTAGCCTGTGGAGGCCTGGACAACATCTGCTCAATCTATAGCCTTAAAACCCGTGAGGGCAACGTCAGAGTCACAAGAGAACTTCCTGGACACACAGGTAAACTGTCAGCAGCAGGATTAGCATCATTAAGGCCGAGATACACTAAGCCGATGGTCGGTCAATGGTGGGTCATCGGTGAGCATCTGTTGGGCTAGTTTGTTTGGTGTCTTCCACACATCGGCTCTCGCCGGGCTCACATCGGTAGCAGTTTGCCCTATTCAACATGTTGAGAACTCTAGTTGGATGTTGAGTTTAGTGAAAGAGTCAGTGCTGGAATTAAAATGAAAGTGATGAAAACGTGCAAGTAAATGAAGGCGGCACAGACAGAAGACTGTTCTAATGTTACATGATCTTACCCAAGCATTCCAATATGTGAATATTTGAAGAGTTTGGTTACAAAACGCAATAAATCCATTTTGATCAATTTGAGTAAAAAGGTGTTTTCTCTACCAAGAAAGTGGCAAGATAAAAATCACTTTTTTTTTTTTTTCAAACTTTCACATACCATATCTAGGTTATAATAACATTAAAAATTCAAAGCCTGATTTTGATTTTCAAAGATTTATTATTAAAGTCCGTGTAAAGTCAATATGAAGTGTGTGTTCTGAGTTTGTCACACCACAGAAAAATGTG
>SCHK01147085.1:1665-12387 GCA_004124795.1 Poropuntius huangchuchieni | reverse complement strand
TCTCCAACTCCCCCAGAGTTAATAAGTTGAGTTTTACCGTAAATCAATCTATAAACAAGAATATACCAGGCTTAAAAATAAACCTACAAACACTGATCGGTGTTTTTATGTCCAGACTGCTTATTTCAGCTGTTTTTAAAAGTAGGCTGATCAAATCAAAAACTGATCAAAAAGTATTTTTAGCTTTCACCTGCACACACATCTAAGCTAAAAAGACAGACAAACCCCCAGTACTGACAAAGACAGAGTGAGATCATTACAAAACTCATCCAGAGAGATCCAGACACGGGAGAGGTGAAGCGCTGTGCTGTTGTTTAGACACTGATAATAGAGTAATAAACTGAGATAGAGAAGCTATATCAAGCTGAACACCTACACAGACTGATAAAGAGAGAGGGAGACGGAGAAAGAGACGTCTGGCACCATCGCACAGTCAGTGTTTATCGCAGCTTGTCTGCTGTGCGTTAAACAAGAGCCATATGGACGTCTATGAATGAGGCTTAAATTAACATCAAGACCAGGAAATCACTGAAATTAGAATGAATAAAAGATAAATGAAATCTTAAGGGTGTGGGTGTGTACACAAGGTGGAGCTGAGTTTGTGTGTAGGAGGAGAGCTGATAGTGTTTACCTGTAGCAGGAGAGGTGATCACAGGAGGATGTTTGTCCATGTCTTTGATAAAGTCCTTAGTCATTTTCTCCAGCTCTTCTACTTCCCTCATAGTGAGAGGAGCTCCACCAGGACCTGAACCTGAACCAGACACCTGAAATACAACAGCATCAGAAATGAGTTCATTCAAACATTGTTTTTATACATAATTTTAGTTTTATATTTGCAAACTTTATATGTAAAATAACAGTAAAATTGTGAAATTATTATTATTATTACAATTTAAAATGCGTTTCTATTTGAATATATTTAAAAATATAATTTATTCCTATGATCAAAAAGCTGAATTTTCATCATTAGCACTTCAGTCTTCAGTGTCACATGATCCTTCAGAAATCATTTTGTACTCAAGAAGCATTTCTTATTACTATCGATGGATTAATTTTTAAGATTCTATGATGAACAGAAAGACGGAAAATTAACAAATTTAATTAGAAGTAGAAATCTTGCACTTTCAATCATTTTAATGCACCTATGCTGAAAAAAAGAATTTTCACCATTCAGAATCTTAACTAATAACTTTGTCATTTATTTTATGCATCTCTTTAATCATTTACACTGCAAAGTCAGTTCTGCATCAATTCTTATTCCCAATCATGTGCAGTGATTTTCATGACACCAAAGTTAAAGAAAGCTCTAACACAGCATTTTATTCACCAAACTAAAGCCTAAAACTAGTCTTTTACCACCTTGAGAATTCTGGTACTTTCTTCAGGAAATATCTTTATTTTCAACAGTTCTTTTGACTTTTACCTTACCTTATCTTTATTTATATAACTGCATCACATAACAGTCTGAAGCACACCCACCTTTGGTGGAACAGAGTTTGCCGGTCTGTTGAATGACGAGACGGGTGATTTCTTGGGTGCAGCAGGAGAAGGCGGAGCAAAGCTTTGCTGACTGCCAATGGGAGATGTTTCAGAGTGATTGAATGTCGGTGCAGGGGCAGGAATATTCGCTGGTGGAGGAACAGGGGCAGGAGGGGCGGAAGGTGGAGGTGGTGGGAAAGAGATTTGGGCAGGGGTTTTAACAGCGTGATTAAACCCTCTCGTGCCTCCAGTAGGTGTAGGACTAACTGTTTTGGATCCAAAATTTGAATTCAGCTGACTGGGAGGGAAGTTGGTCTTTGGAGCCACAGCTGGGCCTTTAGGAAATGACTGTGCAGGTGCGGGGGCAGATGTTGTGTTCTGATTGGCCGGTCGTGTTCGGGCACGCAGCTCCTCAGCCCAAGGGGCGGGGGGAGGACGATCCTGCAGCTCAGGAGGGGGCAGAAAGGAAAGGGCAGGCTTAGGAGCGGTCGGTGGTGGTGCTGCAGGCTTTGGCGATGGTGCTGATGAAAACTGGCTAGGCAACTGAGCAAACAAACACAAATAGATATATATATGTCACACATCTGATGGGGAAAAGGGAACTTAAAAGTCTTACAAAATCTCTAAATTGTGGAATCAGAATGTTGCAAGATTAAGATTGTGAAAAATAATTGTTCCTCCATTATCCAGATATGGTCATGGAAAATTGAAACAAAATGCTTAGTTTAAAGGGATAGTTCACCCAAAAATGAAAATTCTGTCATTGTTTACTCACCCTCATGTAGTTCCAAACCTGTATGAATTTCTTTCAAAGGAAGATATTTTGAAGAATGTTGAAGAATATTTTGAAGAATGTTTTGAACCAGGCTGTTTTGTGTTGCCATTGGCTTCTATAGTAGGGAAGAAAATACTATGGAAGTCAGTGGTAACACATACAGCCATTGACTTCCATAGTATTTTATTTTCCTACTATGGAAGTCAAAGGCAACGCGAAACACCCACTGACTTCTATAGTATTTTTTTTTCCTACTATGGAAGTCAATGGCAACACAAAACAGCCTGGTTCAAAACATTCTTCAAAATATTCTTCAACATTCTTCAAAATATCTTCCTTTTAAAGAAATTCATACAGGTTTGGAACTTCATGAGGGTGAGTAAATGATGACAGAATTTTAAATTTTGGGTGAACTATCCCTTTAAGTCAGTTTAATTTCTTAATTTGTGAAAATATTATAAAGGAATTACAGCATTAAGTATGAATCTGTTTTACAGGTTTATTTTTTCTCATTGATTCATTTTAAAATATATTTAATTTTAGTAAATACTACGATATTTATATTTATTTTATATACTTCGGCTTTATATTGATCATCAGCTACTTTGCTCTCTAATATATTGACATCAGCCATTAAAAATTCCATGCTTGTTGACCAGTACCAAAAATTAATACTTAGTTTATACTCATAATAATATTTACTCACCCTCACCCTATGCTAAAGAGTCATTTGGACTACTTTTACTGTGTAGTTTTATGAGGGTGAGTAAATGATGACAGAATTTTAAAGTGAAAGAGCAGCGTAAACATTCTACTAAATATCTCTTTTAGAATAAGTCATATAGGTTTGAAGTGACATGAGGGTGAGTAAATTATATAGAATTGTAATTTTTGGGTAAACCATCCCATTAAGGTTTTAAAAAAATTAAAGAAAAATAGCTGAACCCTGAAGGTCAAGGATACAACATCAGAGGTCAAAGGCTCTACAGTTACCTTTGGATTGAAAGGTCCGCTCGTCTCCATCTCTGATAACATATCAGTCAAAGAGCCCAGCTGCCTGTCAAAGCTGGTCTGTTTCTCAAACACCCTCTATGGAGAACAAAACAAGAAACAGTGTAGGAGAGAATTTGAGAGACATGATCAGTGTGGGGTGTAAGAGAGGTCAGAGAGGATGTGGTTTAGGAGAGGAGAATGACAAGAAAGGGTGAATCAGCCATGAAACCAGACGTAGTGTCAAAAAGAGAACAAGAGTATATAAAATATGAGCCAATAAAAGGGTGGGGTATAGTACAAAGCAATAAAACAGGAATACGTAAAACAAAAAATGACAGGGTCAGAACTTAAAATAAAACAATCCAGAGAACATAAATAAGGATGCCTTTTGAGAAGTGTTCCTAGATTATAATTAATGCCTAGTTAAAGTCATTTGTGAAAATAAAAGGGCAGAATATGCGTGTGAATCCAAAATGAGAGGGATGTCGCTCTTAGAAATTTGGAAGAGCTGAGAAAGACAAACAAATTACAGTCCTGCTCTCAGAAAACCACAGCACTGTACAATCACCACACGATGCTCAAAGAAGAAATATGCACTTTCTATAACAAATAACTACACTGCTTGACAGTGGAAATGAAAGAGCCATCACAAGCCTTAAAATTTAGAAAACGTTCGGGATCAGGCACTATGGTCAGCTACTTGAACAGCAACCGATTAGTTTGCTAGATTGACGTCTTTGGTCATTCATAGCAACTGTATTGATTATTGCATCAATTTCATTAATTACTGCATGTATTATCATCTTGTGAAGTGAACCTGTGTGTTTGTAATAAAAATAAATCCACTGGTGAGCACATAATGTAATGCTAAATCCGTAAAAATCTGTTCTGATGAAGAAACAAATACATCTTCATCTTGGATGGCCTGAAGGTGAGCATATTTTCTGCAAATTTTCACTTCTGGGTTAACTAGAAATTAAAACAAGTGATTTAAGCAACCATTCAGCAAGCTTTGTGCATTGGTAAAATCTTACAGAAAGAATATGTTTATGCAGTGGATTCACGCTGGAGTTTTACTGTTCTTCTAGTAGCAACAGCAGGTCTGTTTGATTGAACAAGGCCCTGTGAGAGTGATGATGTAGCCCAATTACATCGCACTCACCACAATAACACATCCATAAATAGAGCCAGGGCTTATATGGACATGTCAGCAGGCAGCATGCATAACTGTGTCTCACAGGATAGCAGAGTTTACTGCAGCAAACTGCTCAATTCAACCTTCCTTTCATTTACACAAAGAGAGTCATTAGAATTACATAAGACTGTAAAACGCACTAGTTTGAATGCCATGTCAGGCCATAATGAGGGAGAATTAGTGATGCACCAAAATTTTGGTAAACAAAATGGTTTTGGTTGGCCGAAATCTTTAAACATGACGTTTAATTAGTGCTTCTCCAATGGGCATCCTTTGGCTACAGCAGGTAGGAGCTGGATTCACAATATCGATTTCTCTGCTTTGNTCTCCAATGGGCATCCTTTGGCTACAGCAGGTAGGAGCTGGGTTCACAATATCGATTTCTCTGCTTTGTTACTTTTCATATGAAAAAGTCTCAGCTTTCAACTTTTGTCAGTTTTATGACAAAATTCAAACAATAAATTAATAAATTTTTTTGCTCTTTATTGTAGCGTGACAGATGAAGCTACCTCAGTTCAAATTAAGTGGCAACACATCTTTTCTACAAGTTATAGCACCAAATAAACAAATTAACATCAGAAGGTATATTGAATGAGACATTACAACTTATTGAAATGTATCATGTCTTGCGTAATAGCTCAATCAGTTTTTCAACAATGGAAAAATTTCAATAAAACAGCTTGTAAACAATGTGTCACACAACATTATATTTCATAAAAACCATTCAAGGTCAATAACTTGATAGTTAGGTAGAAAAAGAGGAGCATTCAGCCAAATACTGCACTGTGTTACATATTAATTACATTTTTATTTAACCCGTTAATGATGTGTTTATTATTTATGGTATGTTTGAATAAATCTGACATGGAAGAAAGTTTTTTACAACAGCCACCATTTAAATGTTTAAAAAAAAAAAAGTAAAGAGTTGCTATAAAAATGACTAATATGCAATTTAAATGTTTGTATACAATTTTTTTATTTGAATGTTGATAAAAAAAATTAACCAGATTAACTTAAATGATCATTATTTTAGTTTCAGTAAAAATCATTTTAGTGCATTCACTAGTCAGAATGGAGTTATCTAGGTATTAAAGGGAAAAAACTTGTAGTCAGTATAGAGCAAAATCATTTTAATCATAAAGGAAAAGAAAGAAATTCATAAAGGCTGAAAATGATGTAAGGGCAAGAAAAGACTTGTAAAGATTAAAATCAAGTTGAAATGAAATCAAGTATTTGGAAACCTACCTGAGAGGTGACACCAGCACCGGTCTCAGGGAGAGGAGGAGGTGGTGGTGGGGGTGGGGGGAAGGAGGCAGAAGGTGCAGAGGTTAATTCCTCGGGAGGTGCAGGGAGGTTCAGGTCTTCTGCAACAGGGGGCGGGGCTGGGAATGCAGGAGGAGGGGCATCAGATGCAGGGGGTGTGATTTGGCATTCTGGAGGAGGGGCTGGAAGCTCTGCATCATCCAGTGGAGGAGGAGGAGGGGGCGGGAAGTCTAATGAACGGAGGCAGTGAATTTCATTACACTTGCACCAGTTCACCATAACAAAACAATCACTCTATGCATTGTTCATTCAACTCTGCACAAAGCATGATAGCATAGCTTATCTACATACTGCACGTACATTAGCATACATTGTTGCTTCGCTCAAATATGAAAAACAACAATTTAGATCATGAGGGCTGGTATTTGAGAGACAATACAGATAATGAATATGCCAGACACAAGACAGAAAAATCCTATTTTAATTCTTCAAGTCATAGTTTGTTGTTTATACGCTTTTAACACTTGGCTCAAAAGTGAATATTTTAACAGTCATGTCTGAAAATGCACTCTGTTGCCAAGCGCACATGCTGTAACTCAGGTGAGGAGAGAATTACTACAGTTGTGCAATGTGTTGCAGAAACGGCAAAGATAAACAAAGCTCAAGTCTGAAAAAACAAGTAGGGTTAGCTTTCTTAAAAGCACCTCACATTCAATGTATAATAAAGGATCAACAACCTATTATTGATACCATAATGAAGGAAAAAATACATTTATATTTACTTTTTTTTGTGTGTGTACACTCACATGCACTTAAGGTGTAAGAAAAATATATTTTTTTATTTGATTGTTACACTACATGACATTTTAGGGTTGTTAAAATAAACTGAACCCTTTTTTGAAAATGTTACAAAAGTTTTCCAAATTCACATAAAACATATTTATACAAAGAGCACATTTATAAAACATTTTGCACATGTGACATTTTTAAAAGACTATTTTTTTAGATCTTTAAATGACAACTTTTATTGCCTTACCCTCACAAAGAGTTGAAGGGGGTGGGGGCATCTCTCCAACTCGTCCAATAACACCAGTGCTTATAAATGATGAGGGCTGTGATGGGGCCATCTGTCCTTTGGGGCGTGGCGGAGCGACAGATGCAAACTTTTTGGGTTGGTTGTAGAAGGAAGGAGCGGTCATTTTGAGGGAGACGGAGGAAGTGACCACAATAGGCTTGCCGGTGCTAGAGTCAGCCATTTTGATCTGAAAATGACAACAATATGTAGTCGATGAAGTGTTACATTTCAGACTTTTTCAGTTAATGTCTAAAATTTTGCCACACAAACAGTTTGGCTTTACAGCATATGGAAAATCTTTTCATAAGTTCTCTGTAGCTTTGGTGCCTGAAACAGTTTTGCTCCTGCAGAATTGGTTCTCAAGAGAGCCGCCCACCTGTATGTAGGTTAGTCAACCATCTGGGTTAAATTTGAGCATGTTCCTTTGAAACACCCTGAACACGAGCGGGAAATTCCTTTCATGAAAGAATGGCTGGTATATATGTATCAAAAGTTGCTGAAGATGTGGTGAGCATATGACTTCACAGTAATTGCAGGGAAGTAAACACATCATGGTAAACAATGTTGTTCCCCGTTTTATCATAATTAAATTTCCTTTTTTAAACTTAAACTAACGTGAACAAGTTACAAACAGTTCAAAGTCCAACCAGAAGAAAACATGTCTGAAAACGTTCTGTGTACTCAAACATTTTGCATTACTTGGGTGAGGTTTACCAAGGAAATCCTTTACCAAAATTCTGGAATTAGATGCCAAGCAATTTACTTCTCATTTTGTGACTCCCAGGTACTTTTATGTTGTCTATATTTATGTCGACTTGTTTCATATCCGCACTTTAACTTGGTTTCATATCCAGAGAAAAGTCTCACTCTCAGAATTCGCCTTTCAACAATTCATTTTTTAAAGGGTTCACACAAAATGTTTTTTTTAATTATTATTATTTCTTGTTCCCTGATGTCTATTTATAGGCCTAATCTTATTAAAATGAGTGGTTTAGAATCCTGCTTGCTCCTACGTCTTTAAAAAATGTCCTCTTCATATGTTAAATGAGTAATACAGTTTTAATTGCCCATCCTTCAACAACAGCCTCTCTGCAAAATCTGTTCATGCCCAAACTGAAATGAACATGGTCCTTGTCCATTTATTTGTACTATTAGGATGCATCAGAAGGATGTGCAGAGTTGTAGGTGCTACACACAACCAGTAACAACCCAAACTTTGGCAAACTTTCACATGTTTTACTTCATAAATTCATCTGGTGTTTATATACAGAGTGGATACTGAAATGTGAAAAGAAAAAAAAAAAAGAAAAAAAAAAGTTACAAAATCAGCCTTTCTGTTAAAAGGCGCTGCTTTTAAAGCATATTTTTGTGAGCATTCAGTAGCTATTTTTATGCACATTTTGGGATCACATATAAAAAAAAAAAAGCTAGACGGAAATACAAAGATGCACATAAATTCTACAAATGAAGTGCTCAACTAAGTAGGATGAAAACATGCAAATAAACTACGATGGAAACACTTTTACAGAATATATTTCTTATGTGAATGTGATGGGACAGCACAAACCTGGACCAACCAACAAACCAATCTGATTTNAAAACATGCAAATAAACTACGATGGAAACACTTTTACAGAACATATTTCTTATGTGAATGTGATGGGACAGCATAAACCTGGACCAACCAACAAACCAATCTGATTTCACAGTATCCAAAATGCTAGTTTTGTCATTTTAAAATACTTGACAAAGTCTCATCAAAATACTTTATTATAATTAACTCCCAGAACTGCATTTCTAAACAGCAGGCTCTGAAAATTAGATAACATGACCCTGTTTCATCTGTGCGCTCTGAGGCTCGTAATTTATTGTATACAAAAATATATGATATACAGTACCTTCTCCTACTGCAGCAATTTGAATTTTTCTTCATGATATTTAGCACAAGTTAATCAGGAAGTGACCTTTTTTTCTCTTCAACTCACTGGATGGAAACGGAAAACATTTATTCGCAAATGTTTTATGCGATATTCTAATTTGTGCATAAGTTTAATTCATAACTTTGGATGGAAACATAGCTATTAAAGAGCTTCAGAGGATTCTGACATGCTATCAGCTATCATTTTATTATAACCAACAAAGTGTAAACATGATATAAATAAGACATTCTTCATGTAGTGTATTCCAGGCTTTATTTTCATAAGATGCTCTAATGGGAATTACTTATTTTCAGCTTTGAGAGTTATGTTTTCATAGTACAAGACGTCCTTTCAAGTCAAAAGATAAAGGGAAAATATTATGTGTGTCATGATAGCACCCTTTAAAATGATGTATTTCCAGGACACCACAGAACACAGATGGTCAAAAACACAGTACAAAGATACAATGTCCTCTTGTTGGCGGATATAATTTCTGTTTTGGTTGTGCGCACACACAAGCAAGCTCTCCAAACCGAGGTTATCGGGGCTGAAGTCATACCATGACTTTCCCATTATGAGGCCTCAGTGTATGGTCAACTGAGCTTCAACTAGAAACAGTTAAAGTGCTTGAGACATGTGGATGTGATATACCACAGAAGTGCTCTCATGGCATGAGCTATGTGCAAATATTTACCTCAAGCATGTTTGCCATTAAAAACGATGGCATTACCTCATTCCCCTTTTCCTCCTCCTCCTCCTGCTGCAGCTGAGCCAAGTCTCGTTTGACCCTATGACTAAGTCATTACTTTTTTTCCCTCTATAGTTCTCGTAATACAGCCAGTGAACCATATCAAAGACTCATGCTTTGCAAGTATGAATTACGGATGATGGCAAACACTTTAAAGACATCAGTTGCAGCCTGTCCTGTCCTAGTCAATTATCTCTCTACTTCAACCCACTGTTGCCTTCCGAGCAGATGAAGTGTACAAGGATTTCATGACTAGAGAACATCTTTTGTTTCTACTTTTACTAATTGGAGCCACATTTTTGTTATTCTATCCTGATTGCCATGTTATGACCTGCCAAATCATGTTATTCTAGGTCAAGTAGGAAAGAAACTGCACTGCATGGCAGTCCACTCTCATTCTCATCGTTTCAGTTCAGCATCTCAAAAAGAACTGACACCTTCTCATCTGAAATGTGCCCTGTAGTACCTTTGCAAGAATAACTTGCAAATATTCAAAGAAACTCATCCAATGTTCTGAAAAAATTAGGAGAACTAGTTTTCATATTTTTAATGCCAAGGATTGATGATCCTGTGATGATCCTCATACAGTGTACATGAGTCTGTACACTGTATAACAGAAAAAAAATATTAAGTGTTATGTCTTAAAGACATTTTGTTTCCAAAAATTATGTAAATACAAATTTTCTAACCAGAATGCATAGTTTTCGTCACTTGAGGTTTTCGGCCAATCACAATGCACTGGATAGCTGGCCAATCAGAGCACACCGTGCTTTTCAGAACAGTGAGCTTTGTAAAAATCGATGCATTTTAGAAAGACAGAGAGGAGCAACAATAATGTACAGTATGTGGAAAATCATGTTTTTTTTTTTTTTTTTACCTTAAACCACGTAAACACGTTGCATTACACCAAATACACAAAATAATGTCATATGACTCCTTTAAGAAATATATGTAATATACACATTTATATTCAACATAAACTATATATATTAATACATACACATGTAAATGTTTATTAAATATATGTATATGTGTGTATTTATAAATATACACAGAACACACATTTTACATAAACTTTTATTTTGGATGCGATTAATCATGATTAATCAATCTGACAGCACTTTAAAAAAAAAAAAAGAAATACTTCTATCATATTTTTCATTGTAAAATTAAAAAAAAAAAAGAAAAGAACTGATAAAAATAATCATCAATTTAGCATAACAACTGTCAAATGAAAATACTAACATCTATGGCTGTCTGAATTTCTTTATACTT
>SCHK01146920.1:0-10277 GCA_004124795.1 Poropuntius huangchuchieni | reverse complement strand
AGGAGATGGACTTTTTCACTGAAGGAAGCGTTATTATGGATAGAGGACTCGTATTTTGGCCAGAAGCAACAATTTAAATTTAAAAAGTCTGAATGATGGATTTGTTTTGTACCAACTCAGGATGTTAACTGATGGACTGCAGTTGTGTGGATTACTTGTGGATTATTGTGATGTTTTTATCAGTTGTTTGGACTCTCATTCTGACGGCACCCATTCACTGCAGAGCATCCATTGGTGAGCAATGCTACATTTCTCCAAATCTAATGAAGAAACAAACTCATCCCATCCCGAATACATTTTCAGCAAATTTTCATTTTTGGTTGAACTACAGCTTTAATGTAAACTTGAAATTCTTAATTAACACGAAGACATAGGTCTGTAGGGCCTCGTACCTTTTAGTTTCTCCTCTGTGTCACTTTCAGACTCGCTGTTTTCATCCGTCACTATACCGGAGAAGAGAGAGAGAGGTCAAAGGTCACTAGAAAATCAGTATGCAGGTATTCGCAGAGACATATTTCATGCTTGGATGCACATGTGTATCCTATAACCTAACATAATTCTATCATCTCTGGAAAAGTGGGTCAAACGCAACTGACCCAAAACTGTAAATGTGTCCATAAAGCTAAGTGGACGCACATGTGGCTGGGGCCTGGACTGTCCCACAATGCAATGCACGTGCTGTAACTCTCTAGGTGCAACAAATACGGTCATCACACTATTATTCAAGGGTCATACAAACTATAACTCTTACAATTCGATATAAAAACATATATAATTTTTTTAAAGAATAAATAATCAATAATAAAATAAAAATAAATCAAGAAAAAAGAAAAAGAAAAATGAAAGACTAAAAAATAAAAAATAAATTAAAATTACATAAAATATAAAAAATGTGTTCAATTCAATCAATTAAATTCAATGAAAATGACATGGGTGAGCAAACTGGATGCACTATTTCTTTAAACAAGAAAAAATGTTAAATTTAGCACAAACCTCTTCCTGAACTGGACTCGGTTGACTGCGAGACCCTTTTCATCCTCTTCTTTCCCCTACGGGCCTCAAAGATGCCGTTGATTTTCTGCACCATCTGTTGAAAAAGAAAACAGTCATGGCTGTTGCTTTATCAGAGACAGGCCTTCTAAGTCTTTCACAAAGGAGTTCTGAAGGAAATTACTTTTTCCTCCATTTTTCAGATTATTCTTAGGTGTCTCATCCGCCTGTCACATTTTTCCTGTATTTTTATTAGCAGTGGAAGGATGCCGAAGGGCCAGCGTCTCAGTCAGCGGTGGACCAGAACCATAAATCACTGATAAGTTAAGGATTACACTGACTGGGCCCCTTTTTGGACAGTACCTTTGGAATTTTCCGCCGTCGTCGGTTGTAAGGATCCCCCGACAGGCATGGGGTGTCATCCGGGCTGCTGGGTGTTGATGGAGGGCTGACCCGCGACGGGGACGCAATGCCACCCTCTCGGCCGGTCTTTCGCAGTTCCAATAGCTTGAAACTACGTCGTTCTGAATTCTGCCTGAAGAAACCAGGCTTGGAGGAGAGCTGTCAATGAAAAAATAGAATTCAGAGCCAGTTACTAATTTGATTTAACAGGCTTTGTTGTCATCATGTCATTCCAAACTTGTAAGACTTTCTATCTGCTATGGGATACAAAAGCAGACGTTTTGCAGAATGTACTAGCTGCTCTTTTCAATATGGAAGCCTGTTTCTGTCACTGAATAAACAATTTAAAAAAGGTAATTGCGACTTTTTATCTCACTTTTTTTCTCAGAATTGCTTGATATAAAGTCAGTATTGTGGGATATAAACTCGCAGTTCTTACATTTTTTTTCAGAATTGCATTGTATAAACTTGAAATTGTGAGTTATAAAGTTGCGAGATATAAACTCGTAATGCTGAGGAAAAAAACTATTTTATATTTTATATAGTTTATAACGTTAATATCTCGCAATTCTGACTTTATAACTCGCAGCTGCATGTTTATATCACTGACTTTATATCAAGCAATTCCAACTTTATAACTCACAATTGCGAGACAAAAAGTCGCAATTACCTTTTTATATTTTTTGTTCAGTGGCGGAAACGGGCTTCCATATAAGGCTGAATAATTTTTTTTTTTTTTTCATTTACAAAGCCTCATTCACACCAAGAATGATATACAGTAATAATGATAACTATAGCATCCACATCACCCATCAGCTGGAAAAAAAAAAACTTTATGAAACTGATTCCAATGATATCATTCCTCTGTGTTGTTATAGATATGGTTGTGGACTTCAGACTTTACTATTCACATAGAATTTGAATGATCATTAAATCTTTATACTTATCATTGTAGTTATCATCCTTGGTGTAAATGGGCCTTGAGTAAAGGTGCGTGACATTGAATTTTTGGGATTAAAAAAAATGTAAATGTCAGTACTGAATTCGCTCTAGAGTGGAAACAGTTAATCAGGAATGCAGTATGAATACCTTGGATGGGGTGTCAGAAGGGGAAGAAGGAACGGGATACTTGCTCCCAAGACAGCGACTTTCCAACTCTATGTCTTCATATGGGTTCTCCTTCGAAGGAGGGTCTTAGGGAAGAGAAATGCACAGAAGATTATTAGTGGTGCTTGCTTAGCCATTCTTCAAACCCCTAATGCTAGATATTGATTAGCATTTTAGCATTTTGTTTTAATTAAGCCTCAATTCATTGTCTCGTTAAGGAGAGATGATTTATACCTGGCGGACAATAAAAAAAGGGAAAAAAAACCAATACTCTGATTTACATGAAAAAAAGGGTCTTAAACCATACTGTGTGATTAAAAACCAACTTAGGACAATAAGTAGCCACCTAGGTACTACTGAGAACACCCTAGCAACCACTGTCAAGACTAACTTTAGGTTGGCTTGAGAAGGCATAGCCTGAAAGTTTGAAAGGATTTTAAAAGCTTGAAGTTTGAAAGTTTAGATAGATAGATTAGATAGATGTTAATAGGTTGTTGCTAGCATGATTTAGCACATTGCTAACATGATTTAACAAGTCATTAACATATTTTTAACATGATTAGTATGTTGTTAACGTTTTTAGCACAATTAGCATGTTTCTAGCATGATTACCATGTTGTCACACTGATAATCTGTTTTAGCATGTTTTTTATTTTTTATTTATTTATTTATTTTTGGCGTTTTTGCCTTTAATTATGATAGGACAGATTAAGTTGACAGGAAACGAAGTGGGAGAGAGAGAGGAGGGACGGGATCGGGAAAGGTCGTGAGTTGGAAACACACATAATTACCACATTTTGCCATGTTACAAATTAAGTCTCTACATTATATAAATATATTGTAGAAATTTAATTTCCTGTAAAGCTGCTTTGCAACGATTTGTATCGTGAAAAGCGCTATATAAATACACTTGAATTGAATTGAATTGAATTGAATTGGGACTGCGCTGTCGACGCACTGCCCACGAGGCTACCGGTGCGACAGCTAGCATGTTTTTAACATGATTAGTATATTGGTAGCATGTTTCATGCTAACAACATGATTAGCATGTTAACATGTTTCTAACATGATTAGCATACTGCTAGCATGTTTTAACATGATTAACATGTTACTAGCATGTTGTTAGCATGATTAACATGTTTCTAGCATGTTGCTAGCATATCGTTATGATTTATAATGGTATGATTTAACATTGCTAGGATGTTTTAATATGATTATCATGTTGCTAGCATGAATTAGTACATTGATAGCATGTCTTAGGCTAGTTGTTTTGCTAGAGAGATAGATAGATAGATAGATAGATAGATAGATAGATAGATCACCATAAATCTGATCAGTTTGAAAAAATTTCGGAATAGGAAAGAAATCAGATTTCAGTAATTTGGTCTTGTTAACATGTTTTTAGCATGATTAGCATGTTGCTAATCATGTTTCATGCTAACAACATGATTAGCATGTTAACATGTTTCTAACATAATTAGCATACTGCTAGCATGTTTTAACATGATTAACATGTTACTAGCATGTTGTTAGCATGATTAGCATGTTTCTAGCATATCGTTATGATTTATGATGGTATGATTTAACATTGCTAGGATGTTTTAATATGATTATCATCTTGATAGCATAAATTAGTACATTGATAGCATGTCTTAGGCTAGTTGTTTTGCTAGATAGATAGATAGAAAGATAGATAGATAGATAGATAGACAGATAGATAGATAGATCACCGTAAATTTGATCAGTTCGAAAACATTTCGGAATAGGAAAGAAATCAGATTTCAGTAATTTAGCTTTCTCAAGCCAACTTAAAAAGTCAATTTACAAATTAGCTGTTTCCTACCAAACAAAACAGTTTAGATGTCAATTAAAAAAAAAAAAAAAATTATTTCTTCCATAATGACCAGTCATAAATCAGATTTGTTCACAGTCAGTGGTGCTAGCTAACATGGGCATATTTTTATTAATTCCCCCTTGTTAACACTGCCTGATTTAGTCCTGCTTTTCTGCGAAGAGATATTTTAAACTGACGTCATGTGTTTGCTTGCTTTTGTATTCCTTTCCAGATGTTTGAAAGTTTGCCAGGGAATCCATGCAAACCTCATTAGCTGCGTGTGGCATCACCAGTGGTGCTAACAAGAAGACAAACTCCTAGCGAAATCTGTCTCGGTTTGTGCAAAGAACGAATTAGCCAGAGAGAAAGAGACGGGGATAAGAAAAATGTTTGAGCGGAAGAAGGGTGTTTTTTACAGATGCAGAAAGCCTCTGTCATGTCGATTCATCCACCAGATGCGTCTGGTGGGAAGACAGTTTATGATGTTGGGACATCTAGTTCTAGAACATAAGAGAACATACGCTACGCTCCACATTCAAAGCCGTTAAAATAACTGCTACTGGCCAGAGAAATCCGAGATCAATAGTAAACCTTCCATTATTGGAAAGTGCTATTATATAATTAGACACAACATTAATCGTTACAAGAAAGAAGGACGATTGCGCAGACAAATTTACCTTGGTCTGGATAGTAAGCCTAGAGATTTATATAATCACAGATGATTAAAGTTCAATAAGAAAGCTATACTTTCCAGATTTGTGGTTCTCCGTCTTTTTGGGTTATGACCAAAAAAAGGGTTACAAGTCTGATAGGATTGCAGAGAGCAGGGAAAGAGTTATGCTAATTAAGATGCTAATAAAACGCTATTAAACTGACCAAACATAGTTAGCACAACAAAACAAACTGGCTTTAGAAAGTCAAGAAAAATGCCTCCCAAATCTTTTGTTGTTGATGTCAAGGCCCTGCGTCCAATCAATCTCTATTTTTTGTAGGCACGGATAAGACCTCACATCATGCTGTGGAGAAGACTAATATGGGGTAACCAAAACATTGAGGACCACTGGTGAGGTTGAGCAAAGGAACACCAATGTTTGTAATGGCATTGTCTTCACTTGGTCCTTATTAAAGTTTCAAGCTCCTAGGCTTCTGAGTAATTGCTCTGTCAGGTGCAGCCAGGTTACCTGGTACCATTGTGGTGCAATGTGTTGTGTTACCTAGTATATCCTCATAGACATTCTCCTCCGATAAAGTGCGAGTAAGGCCTAGCTTAGATAACTCGTAGAGATCTGCTC
The DNA here is from genome assembly GCA_004124795.1 of Poropuntius huangchuchieni. NCBI lineage: Eukaryota > Metazoa > Chordata > Actinopteri > Cypriniformes > Cyprinidae > Poropuntius > Poropuntius huangchuchieni. Next base: position 4,652 of record SCHK01146920.1, on the reverse strand, counting down.
GACAACCTTCTGCTGTCGACTGTAGAAGATCTTCAAACTCGTAGGACTTCCTGCAGGTTCAACAAATACAAATAAAACTTTATTAAGAGAATGAGAAAGACCAAGAAGGAACCAATTAAGTCCACAGGAAATTGAAGAACTGAAGGTCCACTGGAACAACAAGACTTAAATGATTGGATTTTGGCATAATCTTGGACCCCTCAACCCCCAGGCCACGAGATTAAGATTGCGTCACAATACCGAAATTTAAAAATGTTTTTCATAGATGGACTAGACTGATAAATACTACCATTAAAACAGCATCCCCATAAAGACTGAGGACAGTAATCCTTTAGGGGAGTCTTGGTTTCAAAAGATTTATTAGTGTGACATAAAAATCAGACGGCAGGCTACTAATTTTGTGAGTCTTTTTCAGCCCACGTGCCGTTTGTCCAGCTAGCATGTCTACGTATGGAATAGCCGCACTACAAAAAGGAATATGAGATGAGGAATTATGTGTTTAAATCTTGACAAATTCACTGTATGGATCTATTAAGCTTCCAAAATGATACAAATCAAAACTATGAAAGGTGGATTGAGGAAAGGCGCTACTGATGATTCATTGAACATTCTTAAAATTATCCATCACATTAGGCTGAGATAGTATAAGGAGTAGACAAGCTATTTGAAAAAATACCTTTCATTGCCTAGATTTTATGCACATGATTGATTTAGCTTTGAGCTAAAGAAGCTAAATTTATGATACAATTTTAGTCGGACTGTATTGGTGACTTGGCCAACTCTTTTGGAGTATTCAGTCATTCCATTTCAAACAGATAGGAGTTGCAGGAGTTGTGCAAGATTGGCCACCAAGTAGATTGGCTCATGCTAAAAGGACTTTGTTATTGGTTAGATACACAAGTGAGGTACAAATGCACCAGACACAATCCAATCCATCAGTTCATTCTTAAAGTGACACAGGCAACAAATATCAGTCTTTTTACCTGTTATTAGTGTCTCGAGCTCGTCCGGATGGTCTTCTACAGATCCCTTGTGGTGGAGGACACGATGGAAGGGGTGGGGGAGGTATGGAAGGTAAAGGGGGGAGATTTCGTTTACCCTTGATGAAACCGTGGTTGGCTGCAGGGCTGTTTGTCTTTGTGTGGTGTTGAAAGGTTCTTTGGGGTTTTGGCAAAGGGTTAATGGAAGGAGCTCCAGGTTCACTGTAGACGTTCTCAGAGTCCCGATTTCGAATTCGGCTGCCGGATCTCACAACATCCAGAGTCCCAAAAATTGGTTCCGCGGGCCTCTTCTCTGCTTCTTCCTGCTCCTCTTTGGAAGCTGGGCAGAAATAGTTGCCTGGCATAGACAAGGACGATTTGGAAGGAGTCTCCTTCATTGCTTTCTCAAGTTTTTTAATGTGCGTCAACACCAACTTTTTGTCCTGAACAGTTTCTGTTGTTTTCCCCAATGAGGCTTTGTCCAAAATACATTCCTTTTCCTTCACAGATCCCTCAGAAGTGTGCAAAGGTTCTCCGAACTTACTCCCGTTCTCTTTGCCACAGTTCTGTCTCTCCCAGTTGGAAAGTCGCTTACTGTCTTTCCTTTGTACTTCCGGCTGTACCTTCTTCTTTCCAACTTCAGTCTCCTTCATTCCCACTGTTTGGGTGTTTGACCCGGTGGTCTCTGTTTTACCTTCCCATTGGGATATCTTGTCCCGGATGCTGGCAGTGCTTTTAAGTCCTAAGGGAGTCTTGGGGGACTTGCTGCAACCACCCAGACCATTTTCAATGGGCCGAGGATTGGAGGGACTCTTGTGGGCGAGCATGATGGTGTCTCCTGGGCTTCGGTTGATGTTGCTCAGAGACGAGAGACTGTCCCCGACCCCACACAGGTCTGGCCGCTGAAGCACCACAGATTGGGCCTGGTCAAGCTTCAATCCGCAGCAGTGGAGCCTGAAGAGACCACAGGAAAGATGCTAAAGACATCAAGAATATCTGACAGTCATTAAGTGATTAGATAGCAATTATAGAGTCCATGCATTTAAAGGTCACGTTTCAAAGCATCATTAATTCAAAATTACATTTTCAGAATTACCAATTACCGAAATCTCTCGCAACCACCAAATTATATGCAAACCAGTCTACTTATTTAGACAGTATTTAGCATGAACCAAAAGTCTTCAAAGTTTCCACTTTGGTATTCATTGCGTTGTCTAGACTTTTAATGGTACAATGAATTAAAATGAGTTTTTAAAATTCAAAGTTCAAATGAGATGCAGATGGACTTGCAGTCAGTGTGTCTTCTTTCCTCTGTGGACAGAAAACACAAGCCTTTCACTACACAAATGAATCACCATCAGCGCATCGAATTGAAGGTTATGGTTTTGCCTCAAGTCCATCTGAAAACAAAACTCCTCTGTGAATGTTTGACCAAACAAGCTTCCACCAATAGGGCAAAGTTCAAGGAACAGTCGTGCATCTTTCTCTTTATTTAACTGGCTCATAAACACATCCTTGGATTCCATCCAATGACACTACACCAACAAACAAACAGAGGAAATGTGAATCTACAAACTTTGTGTGTATGTTAAACTTCACAGAATTTCAGAGGAGAATATCTTGTCCAGTATGCCTCCAAACAGTGATTCCTCTTTTCAAATACAAAGTGTTGGCTCTCAGAAAATTCAAATAAACTTTCAACAACTTTCTTTTGGCATGTTATTTTTTTTTCTTTCTTTCTGGCTAATGTATCTCATTTCATGAAGCTCAAGGCAGCCAAGAAGAAAAAGTAGGTCAAGCTCCAAAACCCCGAAGAAAAGAAGCAAGAGAAAGAGGGAGAGACAGGGGGTGAGACGAGTTAGGAAAGAGGAAAATAAGGAGTGTGTAGGACAAAATATGTGATTGTCTCTTTCAGGAATAGGCCTGCTCAAACTCTTGGATAGTACATCATCCATCATCACCCAGGATAAAAGCCAAAGTCTCCTCATCAAGATGATCTAACGGGGTTGGGGATGTGGACATTGTAAGCCCGAGGAAATAGCATTTGATGATAGCAAAGTTTTCTCTACTTTGACCATGTTTGCTCAGGATCTGGCTGAAGATACTCACTTTACCGACAAGGCTTCATTAAAATGAGCTCACTCATTTCACCCATTTTTCTGCAGGTTTTAAAGCTTGTACTAACACACTGTGGCAGTCCAAACCGCCACGGGTTGGCAGTGCCAAAGGAGTTTAATTAGCTCACAGTAAAAATAACTTTCACAGTTAGGCTTGTCCCAAAATCACCCTTAATATCCCACCTTGGGATGTTTATAAAGTCTATCAGTGTTAACGTTACCGGACATGTTTAGTGTATGAGGGATGTGGCACAGTCTGTTTGCTGGGAAACTTCTTAAGCATGGACTAAAAGTTCTTATGAACTTACAATAACATCTAGGCTATTAATTTAGCAGACGTTTTTATTCAAAGCAACTTACAAATAGAAATGCTACAAGTCATCCTAAAGAAACAGTACAGAAATTGCTGGAGTACTATCTATATTAGACCTATATTAGGTAATATCACCTATAGTAGGACATATACCTTGTCAGTTGTTGAAATTACTATGCAAAACAACAAATTAGCAGGAAATTGAAGGAGACTCAGTCACTTGGTTGTACATACCCGTTTGCTGATTGGTAGATGCAGTCCTCTGTGTTTGTACAGAGCAGTAGTGCTCTCCCGCCAGTCATGGTGCTAGCAGACGGCATCCTACACACAAACAGACATAAATATAATTTTTTTTGGACAATTATTGTGGTTATACCATGGTTTAATGGATATATGCTATGGTTTTACCATGCACATATTATGCTATCTGAATATGGCATTTATTAAACACCAAGCAAATATCAAAGCAGCATGGTATTAGCATCTGATACCTTTTTTCACATTCCATGTGGTTAAGAAATATTGTACATTCACAACAGTCATCCATTTATCAAATAGCAAAATCCTTATGATACAGGAGTGGAGTCAGTCCTGGAGGCTGAATGACTCACAACCCAAATACAAAAGGCAATAGTCAGAGAGTTACACCAGACTGGTTACTAAAGTTACAAAAAAAATATACATCTGAAGCAAACAGTCCTTATTTTGCTTCATTTAGGAAATCATCACTATTTCTGTTGCTCAAGTTAGTGATCTGAACTAACAGGAGAATATTAAGCATCAGTGTAACTTGTCCTGCACTGTTAGACATAAATGACCCCTCAAAATACTTCAAAAAGTTCAAAATATCAAAAGAAGGAGACCAAACAGACAAGAAAAATGGGAAAAAACCAAGGCTTCTTGACTTGATGTGACCTGTGACCTCTTATTTCTCTGCTCTGTGTTTTAAAGGAGCCAGTAATTATCAACCACCCAATAAAGGACTTGCTAAGCGGTCAGGTCTGTTTTCAAGGAATCCGGACCCTCGCCACAGGTGTTACCACTTAACCAGCACATTTAGAGAGGATTGTCAAGCGTGTACGTGTGCGTCTGTTCTTTTTGTTCTGCCAAACGGAAGTATGACAATGTCCACGGGACACAAGCGGGGGTGCAACATAAACGAACCCCATCTGTTTCCATGTTCAGCGAGCGCCATTCCATGTGTGCAAGAGCTCAACGATTAACCCACATTCCCAGCATTCT
>SCHK01146804.1:0-10858 GCA_004124795.1 Poropuntius huangchuchieni | reverse complement strand
AACTGCACATTACAATTGAACTCAATGAAAATATACAAAATGTTAACTGAAACATTCGCACTATCTATTTAGATTTTTTTTTAAAGGAAAGTAATACTTTTATTCAGCATTAAATTGACAAAAAGAGACAGCAAAGTTCTTTAGAACTTTATATTTTATATTCATACATTTTACATTTCTCAAAAGTTTTCACCTCAGAAGCGTGGTGAGCATATGATACTATAGCGATTCAATTTTGGTTAAACAAATGATAACATATACTTACATCCCCATATTACAGCACACCCCTAAACATGTATATCTAACATTCACTGGTTGTCTGACACATAAACATGCATGCACACACAGACTTTGCGCTACAAATCTACCCTGGCTCATAATCTCGGACCTCCCACTGCAACATCTAAAAAGGAGCCGGGGACAAACGCGAGATGCTATCTGCCAGAAAGATTATTCTGCCATCGGTAGATCAAAGCGGGCTGGACTTTGGGCCTCTGCGATTAGCCATAATTAAACAAAGTATGTCTGTTTAAACTTCATTAGCAGCTGGGCGTTTGCTTCAACAGAGTGGGCACAACTCAAGCGTCCTTAATTAAAAGATAATCCAAATGATTGCCCCCAATCTGCTCTCAAAATATACATTTTTTCCCCCTCTGTTGTCTCCCGGGGTGACACTAGTGAGCTTGCAAGGTGTTTTCCACCAGGAACTGACCTAGGCTTCCTTAATAACTTCTGCCCAACAAGGAGATCGGGGGAGGAGGAGATGGAGAGGGAGAGAAAAGGAAGGAAAGAGGCATGAAAGATAAAGGTAGGAACACTAAAAAAGAAAGAGATAGAGAGAAAGAGAGAGAGACTCCTCCTGATAACATCAATTTAGCATGCTATTATCTAAAATGGTGGAGAAGCACACGCCTGCACAGTCTGACATAAATCTTAGAGAGCTGGGGGGACATTGAATATGCATGAGCTGAAACAGATACGACACTGCCGCCACATTAATATTCCTGTCACTGGAGGTTTTCAAACTTTCAAGTGGATGACTTGAGCGAAGCCGGTCTGGAGTCACTCTAAAACAGGGGCAAAAGAATCTGATCCATAATTAAAGATGTACAAGCCTGTGAACCCTAGCAGGAGGCAAAGCAGAGCAGAGAGAGACTCTTCACCGGTGTTTAAATCAACCAACGCGTGAAAAGAGGCAAGAAAGAATATGAACACTAGTCAAATCTTGTTTAATATCAAATCTGCAGTGCTGCTGGTGATGAACTGGATGGACAATGCTGACACATAATTTGAGATGGTAAAATCACACCTAGGAAAAGTAAATGTCGCTTGGGTTTATTGATAATGCAAAGATATTCCGACATTTTAAAAGTAGCTTAAAATCATTTTAAATGATTTTCGTAAATCATTATCATGGTCTGTACCAATTGATGCATTAATGTGTAGCTTAATGTGTTAGTGTAGCTTAAGATGATACATTTTAGATTGCAATTTTTTGTTGTTTCTGGCAGTAATGTCGTCAAATTAAGCTAGTGTAAAAGTTTTCAGATACATAAAATGTTGACTATAAAATTTGCTTTAGCATGACAAATGTATCGGCTATTTTATTCCATAAAAGTCATTCAAACGTAGTTTCTAACATAGAATGTTATTAAACAGTATTTTTTAGATGAGACAAAACTGAAACTACAGTAGTGGTTCATTTTCCTAAAGTCTGCAAGACTAAATATGCCCACACAACTGTGTAGCATCCTTCCTCTCACTGCTTATTTTGCACTGATCATCTCAGACAGACTTCCCAGAAAAGTTCATGCGAGGGAAATACTGAGAGTGACCCATCTAAGACAACAGCTTGATCAGTCTCAGATGTGAGTTTGTTCTTTGGGTACAAAGTATTTTTTGTATGTGTATTTTTTCTCAGAGAGACTACGAGAAACCGGTTCTGGAGAACGTCTGAAGTATCTGGTTTTAATTTAACAGTGGCTGCATGAACGATGAAAGTCACTATGGGAGGAAGAGGTTACGAAGTCATGTGATGTATACATCCCCCTCAAGCCTGCTGCAAATCAAACTTAATCATGACTTAGAATCATAGATGGTGTCAATTCCATCTTGGTTAGACTACTATATGGGATTTAAGTTACTCATCTGATTTGAGTCACAGAAGAAATGCAACAATAAAACATATTGAGCAACGTTTCTGGTTTTTAAGAACCAACTGTAAGGAAACCGAAAGGATCACAAGCTGCTCAGAGATGTGGCCTAGTGGTTAGCACATGTGCTTAAGAACACTGAGCTGTGGTGTGAGTTAGGGTAACAAGTTCAAATCCGGTTTGTAACATTTCCTGATCTCTCTTCCCATCATTTCCCGTTTTCTTTCTTCTCTACGTTAAAGAAAAAAAAAATGACAAAAGGTCTAATTCTGGTATTTTCCACAACGCTGGTGACTCGAAGAAAAGAGTCATCATACAAACAAATATTTAGGTATAAATTAAAGATTTATGTATTTTAACTATCAAATGTCCATCCTTTTGCATTGTTTTAAACAAAAACAAACTTAATGTGACACATGGGTTTATATATTTATCACATACAGTACTGTCATATATTTGCCATCAATAAATCCAATTTGCTTCAATCTCATACCACTGTAAATAAATATTCCTTGTTCCACAGCTAGACATAATGTTTTTTGCTTGATTTGCTTTGAAATTATGAATATTATAATAAAATAAAGTAGCAAAAGTATGCACATAGCCATGATTTTTCCCCCTTTTTTTTTGGAGTGCAGAAATTTTACCTGTTCGTTACCTGTTTTTTTTTTTAATATCTATAACTGACAAATATGCATCACATTAAGTTTATTAGTTTATGTTAAAACTATATCCAAATGGATGGAAATTTAATATGCAATTCAAATACATAAACGTTATATACATAAATAACATTTTTTAAGTGTAATGTATATCGCCAATACGGCTGATGTTTAGGCCAAATGACAATTCCATTATGATAGATGCAGTACATACGGATATTCAAACTACAAACATTAACGCCAGTGGCAACCACACTTTTAACCAAACCATATTACATATTTACTTCAGTCACATTTACAGACATTATTTATGGCTATCATAAGGATTGGGGTTTGATTCAGCTATTCGTTATACAGAGATTATTCAATCCCCTCATGTAATATGTTAGATGTACAGAACAATCTGAGTCCCACCTGTTAGTAAATACAGTTTTCAATCTCAAAGAGTGCAGTGAAGTTCAGAGAGGATTCTGAGAATTTGCTGAAGCGAGACGTTGCTGTTTGTGGGACATTCTTGACATGATGTTTACAATGAGTCTCCCAAAGCCATATAACTGCCTCTCCAGCCTGCTCTATTCAGATCGATGGAGTTCAATCTTCCGTGGGATTACATCTACAATCCACATGGGGGAAGGACATACTTCACCAAGACCCGTACAAGGAAACATGTTGGAAGAACCTTTCAGGTGCAGCAAATAAACAACGGCTTCTTAACTGATGTATAAACGTCTGAACTTGTCGAAAAGACCTCTCTATCCATTGTCAAAGAAACAGCAGTGGGAGATGGGTTTCCATGGTGAAACACTGCCGGGATAGAGAGATGAGTGTCAGTAGAATTGTTAACAGACATATTTCATAAATTGATCCAGCTCACAAAACAAAAACAGGAGAGCAGACACATAGCCTGACCTTGACCATCTCTTAAGCACAGCAACCATAAATAAATAAAATGGCCTCTTTTGACAGGAGCTGTCCATAGCTTACGCGCACGCACACACACATACTCTCTCTTGCTCACACACTCTCTTTGTTTGGAGTGTTTGTGAGTGTTCAGGTCATTCATCACAGCCTGCCATATCCCGCCCTAGTCTCCCCCTCAAATGTATCCATTTTGTCCCTCCTTGCTCTCGCCCTCTGTACTGCATCTCCACTAAACTCCACCGTGGACTCTTGTGGAGGTCAGAGTTAGAGAGATTGCATTCTCTTAAAGAAAGAAAGAAAGAAAGAAAATTGTGTATTTTTATAGAAATTATATTATTACTATTTATATTTTATAATTTAATCTGTATCTATCTAGGCACAAAAACAATGAGGACCTCAAATTTACACAAAATCCAACTATTAACCCTAGAGAACACACAAAGTGATTAACAACAGTATTACAGTAACTACAAAATGTTTCACCAAAACAAAGTTCTACACAAGGCCTCATCCACAAATAGTAAAACTGCTTAATTTAGATAACGTGAATGAACTGATTCAATAAAATGAATAACTGCATGAAGCAGAGAGAACTTCGACTCTCTCTCCAATTATTTTGTTCTTATTATTTACTGTTCCTTATTATTTCCTTGACTCTATCTCTACATTTATTTTACTGTATAAAGTCAATAATTTTATCTATTTTTATCCCAATTACTCCGTATTTTTTTGATATTCTGATTTTTTTGTATTTTTTTCCCCGTTTATGTTTTTGCTCCATTTGTATGCAGCTATACTGCAAATCTTTGACAATGCAAATGTACCATTGCTTGTCATGCCAAGAGATCATATTAAAACTGAAAACTGAAACTGAGAGAACAGTTTATAAGAGCGCATTTCGATATTCAACTTTCTCGGCTACAATGCTGTGTGATATATAACAATGATATCATTTTTTCCCCTGCTGGATGCGAATAATACCTTCCTATTGGAAAAAAAAAAAAAAAAAAAAAAACAGCTGTTGGGATTTGAAAACAGCTGAAGTACATTCACGCTACTATAAAAATGAAGTTAGCAGCATTGCTATTCCCCAACACTGTCTCAAGCATGTTTGCATTCACCGAATGGAGGCTTATTTAAGACAATGAACTAGACCTTGGGCAAACCAGAGCGGCCAGTATCAAAAGCCGTAGTCTGGACCAACTAAAGGTGTTTTTAACCTTCTCCTGTAATACAGCTAGCTTTTGCAGCAAGGTGCTGAGGTCAGGCCTTTAAATAGAAAGCAGAAATTTATCCTACTGTCCCGCTTGGCCTCCGGATGCTCCTTTGCTCTCATCTCGCCGTTCGTTACGTTAATTTAGTGACTCGCAGTTCTTGCCCATGTCAGCATGCTGAACTGAATGGCCAAATGTCACGGCACTACAATGGCGGGAGAGGACTTGTCAGCCACCTTGTATCAGTACATGGCAGCTGCACAGGAAGATAATAGATTAATTTCATGAGTGTCAGAGCCCTACAGGACAATATTGCTTTTCTGAGCCTATTTCTCTCAGAGGGGTGGAGCGGTGAGAGCGGAAAGGGGGTGAAGTGGTTTCATTCACAGCCGCTGGACAGATACGACAAGGACAGGCCATTTTGACCTAATTACAGATGGAGCAGTAGGGATACCACAATACATGGATACAAAAAACCTTCACATTAGTGAGAAGTGGAGAACAGCTATTTTACTCATCTTCTTCAAACAGAATTTGCGGTAAATGGTCATGAGATGAAGCCTAGATGAGAATTACAAGAGCTGATGTCTCTCTAGGAATGCGCGTATGCAGGGGACGTGACCAATAGATGAAGAAAAGCCATTTTACAGACCTCACAGAATCTACTTGTTAAGAAATACCAGCGCAAAACAATTCAGATTTCATCGCTCTTCACCAATAATGGCGGAATTCAAACATGCGTGCATGTGCAGTCCTTTTTGTATTCACTCGACTCGAGATCATTACGGCAGTGACGTCTTGCCGGCATAGCTACTATTGCGATGATGCAGCAGAAGTCCTTGGAATTCTTGGCCAAGCATTTCTCGGGGTGCGGAATGCATCTGTGCCACATGCGAGATCTACACTTCAATAGAATCTCTTCCCCTTATGAGGACCAGGAATGTGACAGACCCTGATGATTTTAAAGCCTGTCAAAGGGAAAAAAGAGAAAAGAACAAAGAGACCATTGACCATTGAGTGGATTGAGACGTATGAGAAAACACAGCATTATTATGTGACGGCAGAGTCTATCTGCTGTTTCTCAAGATCACGCCGCATAGCCAGAATTACAGAGCGCACCGAACGCATGGCTGTCATTCTTCAACTCCCACTGCGGGATGCCACCCTGGTCAGAGCCATTTGCATGTGTGATGTCACCGCATCACGTAAGGGATTGGAACTGCCGGACGGTTCATTATACGTTCCAGCGATGTTCTCTGAGCGCTGCCCGGAGGCCATGTATTTATCATGGCAGGACAAAGTAATACGTGGTCTGGGTGCTAAAAGCGATGCTAATGTTTTGGGAGAGTTTTTCCGCATTTCGACATTCTCTTGGCGTTTAGTAAACCGGGCGAGAATAAAGATGATTCTGCGAAGTGTCAAATAACGCTCATCTGGTTAGCGTGACTCGTATGACCTTCCTTGACATGGCGGATCTCTAAGGCATTGGTGTTTGCTTCATAGCGCCGCTTTCCCATGTTTGCCTGTGAATGTTAACTAGCTGGTCAGGGTCCTGTCTTAGAAGAGCCAGAGCCTTCACGAAGGGGCACCCTGTAATTGACACAGTCAGGAGGCAACAGAAAGGGCAAAACAAAAGTCTATTCAAGGCCAAATCCTCTTATAGACTCACCCATCCCCCCTCTTAAAATGAAAAAGGAGGGAAAAGAAAGAATATGAAGAAGGAGAGGAGAAAGAGAAGTGTAAAGGTCTGTATAAGTGGCCTACAGCCATTAAGTAATGAAGAGTGCCTGATCACTGACTGTCGGGGAAGTTCGGTCCTTTTCATCATTGACGTCCATCAGTTTGTTCTCTGTTTACTTGCCTTTTTAACTCAGAAAGAGTGATTTTTTTTTTTTTTTTTTTGCATTCCATATTACTTGCGTAAGATATTATAAGTTCAGGTCTCAGGTCACTTTGTTCCATCTAAAAGAAAACCAAGCTAAACTCTTGCCCCTCTTGTAAACTTGCATCTTCACACTTGCTCTTGCTCGCGTATAAACATAAATCGCAAATAACACACAGAGCTATTGCCATATTTCAAAATAAACCCTAAACTGCTGTCTTAAACGAGAGCAAATGTGAAATTACCTCCATAATTAACTAGCACGGTCATTTTCATTTTCCTTTCTCGACCCCCTCATGAATTCATGCTTGTCACATAATTCGCCCCCATCACCTGAAGATGTGAGGCTTGCTTGCCTGCAGCCCAGCGCAGCCGTTATTGTTCCTTAACAGCCCATAAATCCGCATGGAGATGTTTGCTAAAAGCGGAATCTGGGTCAAAGGTCACCTTTGCTATCCTTTGGCCCCCTCTCACCAGATGGCACCTCTAACTTTCCCAGGCTGTCATGCAGCAGCCAATGGCTGGCCCACCTCTACAGCTCCCGGGTGCTCTGGTTCCTTTGTGCTCGGCAGTCTAAACAAAGATTCCTCTCCTTTTCTGGCACTAGGGGGTTCAACTAAGTGTAAACAGGAAGAGAAACCTAACTACAGTGCATGTCGTTTCAGAGGCAGTTATTTTAAGACCTTATCAGGATTATATGAGAAAAATCGCTCTGAAGTATGGGAATATTTTGGCGCATTATTTGGAAATAGAATAGTTGGATTTTGACTTTGCATTATATCAGGCTGTTCTTGTAAATAAGTGAATGTTATTAGCTGCTTGGTTAAAGAAATCATACAAAAAAACGCAACATTAGCCCAATTCAGATAACACTGCAAGCTAAATATATTTTTAAAAACATCTGCTTATTTCTAATACTTTTAGCAGCAAAATTAGGCAATTTTATTGCAATAAAGCGTTATTAATTGTGCACATAATGACTTAATCTATGCAAATCACCATATAAATATTGATATGACTTACTCCTACTCTATGTAAATGTGAAACATTAGAGGTGTAATCTCTTTTTGAACCATGACGGTAACTGTAGATATTTACCAAATTAATAAATATGTGCTTATTTCAGTGGCACATCGTGCACATAAATTGACTTAAAATATGCAATGCTCTTGCATATGCTAAGAACAGCCCTCATTTTTATTCTCTTTATAAGTTTTCTTTGTTTGTTTAGCTGATTTCTTTTGTTCCACATGTTGAGTTCCACTACATTTAAACTCTATTAACAGACACAAACGCAAACAGATGAAAGACAAGCGAAGCTCTCCAAGTGCACTCACAGTTATTGTATAAAGACAGGTACTTATCAGTAAACTTTATTATGGTCCACGACTGTGTATATATATATATATATATATATATATATACATTTATATAGTGCTTATTGCTCACACGACACGATGCATCCTGGGCTAAAGAACTCGGCATAAAAGCCTACTTGCTGTAATGTGGTATTTTCTCCTTATGATTAACTCACTTGCAAAGCAGCTTTTCCAGCGCTAATGCCAAGACAGACTGTTTTACATTTCTAATTTGTCATTTCAATAGGAGGGGTAATAGCTTGAATTGCCTACTCTAGGCTAAGCTCCTTATGCTCACTTATGCGTTTAAGATTTTGTAAGACTGAACAGCCCAGGTAAGGCGGTCCACTCCTCAAGCAACATAAACAAAGAATGTGAAGTCCACAGGTTTCCAAAAGCTCCTCTCAGCAAGGGACCAGCGTTTTCATTCAGATTTAGTTCAGGTTTCCTCCCGACGGACGCACTTGTGGGAGATGGCTAAAGAGAAAGTGGAACGATTGCAGTCTGGTTTCCTACAGGTTTGTGATCCCAGAGCTGCAGCCCTGAGGTGAAATACTGATTTGTGAACTTGTCAGGGGGAGCAGGAATGGCTGAAAGGCGACGGAGGCTAAGTGTGTCACCGCGGCTGTAGTGGGGCTACGCTGCTCGGCAGGACGGCCCACTCTCCAGTTTGCGCCAGAACCTCGCTCCTGAAACCAGGGCAAGCCCCTAGTGAACAACAAAAAAAGCAACTATCATGAGAAGGAGAGAGGAAAGTGAAATAGAGTGGATTGGAAATATACAAATGAGAGGGAAAAGAAAATCTAAGCTAACACTGATGTTGTGCACAAGTTTCTGATCTTTTTTATCAAGGAAGTCATTGTTCTTTTCTTTATTTTAATGAGCAGGAATCGTTTAACACGAAAAAAGAACATATTTGTAAAGAGCGACCACCCTAAAACTGTAAAAATAGTATCAGACGAGGCCTATGATGACAAAAACAGCATTTCATAGACCATAAAACAAGATTCCAGATGGCTTTGTTTCATAACGTGGTCACCTATTGACATGTGATGGCTCATAACCTGAAACCATTCCACATAGCCATTAAATTGCTAGCCTAGCATTAGCTATTGCTCAGTTTATTTGTGCACACATGGAATATTGCATTTTCGAATCAAATGCCACAACAATACCCAATGAAAAAACAAAACAAAAGAGAAAATAATACAAATACAACATAGAAAGTATGACGACAGGGATTGAGGGGGCATGGGGTCTTTGATAAAATCTCCCACTTTAAAACAAACACACTAAGAATTCTACATTAAATCTTTCCATTGCATCTAAACTCTTTTCGATCACTGGGTAAAAGACATTGCTGAAAGCAGTCCTGCATGAGCCCATTTGGCATTGGGCAAATGTTTGGAAAATTTTTCAACTAAGACAGTGACACTGAGTTTCCCTCAGATCTAGGCAACATAAACAAGCATTGGTATTCTCTCAGTTCTGGCAAAAGCACTACTGAGAGAAAGATGCGAGCAGTAAAATAAAGACATCAGAATTTGTGATTGATGACTTTTGTTGGCAGAGGGAAAAAATCTGAGGGTCAGACCCTGAGATGTAGCTTGAAGGTTTAAACAGAACTGACCTCGCTGATTTGTAAAATTTATTCTGAAGTCTTAAGGCCAAGGTTGTAGACACATACTCTAAACAGAGCTCTGATATCAGCTCAACACCACATCACGCTAGCATATTCCCCAGATTCAAAACAAATAAACCAACGTAGACATTTCAAGTAGTTTTCTGGTACTATATGTACCATTTATAAACACTTGGGATGTGTTGAGGTCTGATGTTGAAGAATTAGAAGACCACAGAATTTAATCAATATCTTGGCCATGGAAGTGAGACATGCTGCCAAGTGAATTGGCACACACAATGTGTCTTATTCAGGCACTAGAGAGAGAGAGAAAAGAGACAAATTGTCCTTTTTAGGAGGTGCGCTTTGACCCCTTGGGACTGTCCACATTGATTAGACAGCCTACAGTTCAATGATAAACCACAAAGGGGCGCACTGTATAAAATCAGTGATATGAAAACCTTGGATGCGGTTTGTAATGTTTACGTTCTAGACAATTATACAACTATTTTGTGTTATTTAAAAGGATTTCTGTTATGTCTGAGTTTTTGGGGGTTACTGTTGTGCTAAAGAGTAAAGCCATGTTAAGATTGTTTTTATACTACTTTGTAAAAGTATATCAGGAAATATTCTTTTAGTGAACTCAAATTCTTTTATTTACTTTAAATGAAGCATCGAATAACACGTTGGTTAAAATTATTTTGAAATATTTTCAAATTCCAAGCAGATAGCTACGGAAGAGGACTAGGGCCAAGCGATAATAAAAAAATAAAACCATCTCGAGATTAGTCGAGATGGTTTTAAAGTCGTTAAATTTTGAGAAATAACTCGTTATATTTCGAGAAAAAAATCGAAATAAAATGTGGAGAATAAATTCGTTAAATTACAAGAACATTTTTTTTTTACATTTCAAGAAACAACTTGTTATATTTTGAGAAAAAAAGTTAAAATAAAATGTTGAGAATAAACTCCTTAAATTACAAGAAAAGAGTTCGAGAAAAAAGTTGAAATAAAATTTTCAGAAAAAAACGTATTAAATGTTGATAA
>SCHK01146626.1:0-19936 GCA_004124795.1 Poropuntius huangchuchieni | reverse complement strand
CTTTAGTAGAGTCAAAATCCTACATACAGCACCTTTAACATTAACTAATGCTCTAAGATTGTTGCGCATTGTTAGTTCATGTTAACTAATGAATGATCTAAAGGGAGTTTGTTGTAAATTTTAACTGTTATTAACCACAATCTAGTATCAAAAAATCACGTACAATAACAAGCTGGTTCCGTTTTGCGTTGTGCTGCAGTAACCTCATATTAAAAAACTTGTTAATTTATTTAAAGGCAGGAATGTAGCTAAGAGTGAGTCGACTGCTGATCAATAGAAAGCTTTTTAAAAGGATTACATCTCACACTCTAATCAATGGAAGGGTCTTAGGGGTGAAATTACAACAGATCTCATGTCTTGCAAACATTACAAGTATTTGAAACCTTGTTACAAATAGACAGAAGTTATATAATTCTTTTATATTCCTTACTGCTTAAATGGAATAATCCATATTTCTGGATTATATTTAAAACCAATAAATATAAAATAAAATAAATAAAACAAAATAAATAAGAATAAAGTAAATAAATAAATACAAAAATGATCATCGTTGTGTCTGTGCATTAATAACACATACCAACCAGTCTAAGCTAAAATAATCAGTTAGAGATAAATAAATTCCTAGTAATTAAGATAGGTTAAAGTCAAAAAGCTGTAGACTGAAAGGGTAGTGAATAGGTAATGGACTCATGACCATGTCATGAACCTTTGTGTGGTCGCATTAGATCTGAAAGTGCTCTTTAGAAGCATGACAGGATTAGGTCATCGTCCTCTTGCATTTACCCTGGAGACACATGCCTCATCAAAACTGGATGAAGGGTAAATATTGTTGTCTGTCAAGATAAGGATGTCAGGGTTCGGAGGAGTTTGCTCATGTTTGTCATGAATTAGATCCAAGGTCAATATAAATTCAAACGAGCATAAATGTAGAAATTCATGTATATTAATTGTGTTCATTGTTTTTCCACATTGTTTTGAAATGTGATAAAATGCCTTTAAAATGTCATCAAAAGCACGTTTTGTTGACCGTTTAGATGGAATAGGGAAAAAAACATTGTGTTTTCATAGCATGCTTTAGGATTAAAAGATTTTATGTTGTGTATTTTGCTTAGGATTTCTCCATCAGAGGGCGACTCCATAGGCAGTGACCCACCCAGCGACAGAGGATCACCTGAGGAGGGCATGAGAACCTCTGGTCTGCCTACTGATCCTAAGCAACCACGGAAAATAGCTGCAAATGGATTAAACGGTTAGTTTGCACACATTTTAAATATGTATTGATGTATTGCATTTTTTTCTCATGCTATTGAATTGCAGAGAGATTGAATCTGGTCCCACAAATTTGACACAGTTGCAATAGTGACCTAAGTAATTGTGATATGATAAATCCTGACATGTACCACAATATGCATGACATCATGAAGCTGGTAATATACCCCATGGACGACTGGGAGTGCTACAAACAATAAATCAATTTATTAGTTAATAATAATTTTTATGAGGTAGACATTTAAGAATGTTTAAGTTAAAGGAGTAGTTCACTTTCAGAACAAAAATGTACAGATAATGTACTCACCCCCTTGTCATCCAAGATGTTCATGTCTTTCTTTCATCAGTCGTAAAGAAATTATGTTTGTTGAGGAAAACATTTCAGCATTTCTCTCCATATAATGACTTCTATGGTGCCCCCGAGTTTAAAAAAGTAAATTCGTTTATAAATAACATGTTAATTGTAACAATTAGACAGTGTTTTTATTGTATACTATAAAGGAATTTTTGTTAATTGAAATAAAGCTGAAGTAAAATTAAATATAAGTATTAGATGAAAACCTTAAACAAAAGTTAGAAGTGTTGCCTTGGTAACAAATTAAAATAAGTTAAAGTTGAAGTACTAACATGAAAATTAATAGAAATTAATAATAGAAATGATTAGACATATTTTTAATACATTTAAAAAACAAAAGCACATAACAAATTACTAAAACAAAAGATATAAAAATAAAGGTTATTTCAAAATATAAATAAATACTGTTATAATATATAAATACTGAAATAACATTGCAATAAAATAAATATGTAACTTTTATATTTAATGACTAAAATGTTAATTTTAATTTCTTTTTACTTAACAAAATCTATTTGGACAGTTTACATGTGGGGCCAACCAATGAAATTTTGACTGAATGTTAAGACACACCCCTTTTACTGCAAAGAAAGGCAAATGATTCCTTGGTTTTATTAAGTGGCAGTCCTAGTTCTACATAATAGCCAGTGGAAGAAGAACATGTGATGTAAGACGTACAGAGAGGAGAAAGTAATAAAACCTGTGTCTTTCAGCTGAAGATTTGTGGCTCTTCCTCTTGATTTCCTCTCTAGTCAGCCCAGCCTCATTCATCCTGCCTCCTTTGTGAAGAATGACTAACACTCGTCTTTACTCTTGGCTGCTTGGGCTTTTTTTTTCCACTCTCTTGCTCTCTTTGCCTTTATCTCTCTCTCTGTGTGTTCCTCTCTTGTCAAACAGTGCCTGTGGCGATGACCCTCTCTCAGCACTCATTTCTGCTTTACCAGACTAAATAGGCTACAGTCTGACTAGCCAAGAAATGACATGGAATTCAGTCGTAGCACCTCACATTCTCACTCTCTCTGTCTGATTGCTATTCCCTTTTAACACCCTTCCCTTACGAAAAACCTTTTCATCCTCCTCTTCTCATGATTACGTTCCAGTGATAGCAGTGTTTTCCAAGATGAAAAATACTGTCTTACCCAGCATTCCACTCGAACATGCTTTTACATACAACTTATGCTATATTCCATCTCAATACATCACATCAGCCATCATTTAACTTTCTTTCTCTCTTTTACACTCCCTCCATCCGCTCATCCATGTGTTACTGGCTCACAGGGAAGAATAGAATTGGTAAGATTGGTGCTGATTTGTACAGTAGCATTAGATTTCATACTTCTTTTTTTTCTTGAACGTCATCCTGCTGCATTTTTCTTAAAGCGATGTATCATCCCGAAGCTATTTCACATTTTATTTAAAATATGTCTCTTTAGAATCAGTAAGACGCTGCCCCCATCTGGTGTGAGATGATATTTGAAAGAAGAGATTCAGATTTTTTTACATTCTTTCTTTGTTAGTTGTCAGCACATATGAGGCTGGCTTTATTTTAATACTGTAGAACACATGAGATATGTTTATGAATTGTCCATGACAGCGTCATGTATGAATTTCATTGCATTATTTAAAAAAAACAAAACACTTTAATGAATAAAGATTTATAATAATGAATAAATGTCATTTATTTTAAGGATGAATGGCACAATTAATTTTCAGACAAAGTATTTCAGGAAAAAAAAATATAATATAAAAGCAAAAATGATTTGTAGAGCCCAGTATTATTTGTCACTTATGCTCCCCAAGGCAGTAATATTTTATAATATTATTAACCATTTTTAATTTTAATAAATGTATATGTAATAAATGTAAAATGTCATTTATTCCTGTGATGGTAAAGCTGAATATTCAGCATCATTACTCCAGTCTTCAGTGTCACATGATTTTTCAGAAATCATTTTAATATGCTGATTTGGTGCTCAATCATATTTCAGTGTTGAAAACAATTGTGTTGTTTAATGTTATTGTGGAAACCATAATATAGAATTTATTTGAAATGGGAATCTTTTGTAACATTATTAATGTCTTTACTGTGTCTTTTAATCAAATGCGTCCTTGCTGAATAGAAGTATTGAAGTATTTTTAAAAAATGACTTGCCCCAAACTTCTGAACAGCAAACTTCATTTGTACCTGTGAAGTCTGACTTCTGACTTTCTTATATTCCTTATAGGTCCACCCCCAATGAATGGCATGGATGAGCCTTTATCTTCAGCTTCCATTTTTGAGCATGTGGACCGAATGTCCCGCCCAACGGACGGCCCTAAACGCCCCCCTAATAAAATCCAGCTCATTGCCATGCAGCCAATGCCAGCCCTGCCCTTGCCCAGCCCGCCAGCCAATGACAGAGCTGCAGAGAACGCCAAGATCAACAAAGAGGTATACTTCACAACCCATACATCTAATCCACATTCGTTTCTTATGGCTTCTCCTTAGGGACCCATTTCAAACTTCAAGGTCTATATATTTATGAATTTGATTCACAGCATCTAAAAGCCCCATCACCAATAATCAATATGTGCTTCTCATTGACTCCAAGATCAATGACTGTTCTTTCTCTTCCAGATCCAGGTGGCTTTAAGGCACAAGTCTGAAATCGAGCACCATCGCAATAAGATCCGCCTGAGGGCCAAAAGGAAAGGCCATTATGACTTCCCCGCTATGGATGATCTCATCGATGGTCTAGGCGACCCCAAAGAACAAGACCGAATCTACCAAAAGGCCCAGATGCAGATTGACAAGATACTTGATCCAGATATTCACATGCCCTCTCTGTACACCGAGCCCAAGAAAAGGTAAAAAGGGCCTGCAACTGATAATTTAACTTATTCTGAACACACAATTATTTCTCACCAAATCTGAATTTTCTACACAAAATCATGCCCAGATGCAAAAATGTATCTCTATGAACCTCTTAAATATCATACTGTGATGTTCTAGAACTGTTCCTTGGGGGATAAAAAAGCTATACTTGAAACCTGTTACTTTAATATTTAAAGCCCAAATGCTTACTAAAAAGTGTTTGTGTGTGGTTTGCAGCAACAGAGGGAAGCGTTCTCCTAAACAGAGAAGGAAACAACAGCTGAACGGTGATCTGACAGATGCTGACCGAGATAGACTCATAACGACAGACAGTGATGGGACATACAGGAAATACCCAGGAGTCAATAACATTGCATATGTGGTCAGTGTTTGTAGTTGTCTCATGCTACACACTGTACTTCTGCATGTGACTGTGTAATCAACTCCACGCTGTTTCTTCCCATTCTTTCCATATATTTGTAATTCAAAACATTTTGTAATCAGCTCCATGTAGTGCAATAGCAGGTGCTAATTTCCAAAAAATTTGATGTAATTTATCATATTCAAAAGTGAAAGTAAATATAAATGCTTTTGAAGTTTATATTCATCAATAATCCTTATAATAACATTTATAATAAGAAGAAATGTTTTTTCAGAATTAAATTAGCACATTAGAATTATTTCTGAAGGATCATTCGACACTGAATACTGCTGAAAATTAATTTACATTACATTAAATTACATTGTAAAATAAATATATTTAGGTAGAAACCAGTTGTAATAATATTTCATAATCTTACTATTTTTACTCTATTTTTGAACAGTTGATTTACTTGTGCTATGACCCATGGCACAAGGGAGACAACGAACAGAGGACACACACGAAATATTCAAATACTAGTCACATGAAAAAAGTAAAGAAAACCATAAAGAAAAAAAACTATGTCTTGGAAAACATCAGTAATGTCAGTGTGTAATGCAAAATGCATGGATGTTGGGAGCGAGAGCAAAAACAAACCAAACAAGCCACAAAACTACATGTCCAAAACCGAAGCCCCCCTCTGGCTCAAGCGGAAGCCTCTTTTAAACAGAGCGTCTGATAGAGAACAGGTGTTTCAAACCAATCAAGTTTGTGGGCTCAAGACAGGGGTCAGACAGGGGTCATCACAACTTGTTCAGCCTTATTGAGCATAAATATTTGTTTTTGTTTTGCAGTCGGATCCAGACCAGGGTCCTGAGCAAAATAGTCCGTCCCCGACGGATGACGTGTTCCATGGTCCAATTTCTCCTCCTCCTGGCCACCCTCCTCCACCACCCCCATACCTGCCCCCTCAGCCGTCTATAGAGGAGGCCCGGCAGCAAATGCACTCTCTACTGGACGATGCCTTCGCCCTTGTGTCTCCTTCATCCCAGGGCAGCACAGCTGGCATCACTCTGCCTGGGGTCGGGCTTAACCCTGGACCCCCACCTGCCTCCAGCCCGCCATCCCGTGGACCGCGGCCCTGGGGCCCAGGATACCTGCCCTTGAATCCTTACACAGGGGTAAGAACATTCTGCTGTGCTTGGGTATAGATATTTGAACAAATTGTTAATGCTAAGACCTTTGGCTCATAAATCGTTCTATGCAATTGTGAATGATACCTCAAATTGTGCGGTTTGCTAAAGAGATGCTATTACTTTTCTAAGCGAATAGATGTATGATTTTCCAGAACACATCCTGTCTGGAAAAACCACTAGAGATGGTCCACATTCATGTGATTAAGAAGCACATGATGAAATCTGATGTATTACTGTTTTCTTTATACAGTCCAGTACTTAAATGATTTCCCCTTGTCTAAACCTGCGGTTTAACTAGACATCACGCTCCATTCACTTCCATTCAGACCGGAGACACATGCATTTGTGAAAAAGCTTTGTCTTTCATTGCATACCAAAATTTGGTCAACTCTGACCTGCAAATTTGCTTTTGTTTTTTTTTGTTTAAATTTGAATATAATGGAAACTAAAAGACTTTCAAATCACATGAGCCAATATTGTATTCACTATAGAACATAGAGAGCATAACAAATGTTTAAACAGAGAAATTTGACACTTTTGTCTACTAAATGAGTTCGCTTCAAATTTGATGCCTGCTACAGATCTCAGAAAGTTTCATGGGGGCAACAAAGGGCTAAAAAAGCAAGAAATTTTGAAAAGATTCAGCTGGGAGAACATCTAGCAACTAATTAAGTTAATTGACATCAGGGTACTTAAACAGTGTTTTTAAATATTAAATTAAAGGAAATATAGAATGTGCAGGACAGCAAAGGTAATCTAAATATATTGTAAATGAGCATTTACAATTAAATATCCAAGATCATTAAAAAAACTTTGATATCACAACCACATGCATATCAACATATGATCGTCCATATTTACACATCAACATTTAAGCATGTATAAAGCATGTTTAAATGCAGTTTTTCTTGCAGATGCTGTGACTAAGTACACTTAGTGATTTCTGGTTACGGTGGTTTGATTAAATCAGCTAATTTGTTGATTTCATTATGAATGTGTTTCGATGTGTGTTAAACCGTTTCTAGAGTGATTTAAAGCAAACTAGATACACTGGAATCACATCAGAAGAACACAGAGTTGGGGTTTTCCACGGATTGAGAATAAACTACCCAGAATGGAAGCCTCATCTGTCAACACTGTGTCCTGAATGAAGTATATCTGTCAGATTGAGGCTTTTTCATGGAAGGGAAAAGAGGGGATTGCAAAGGCCAAAATATGAACTGTATAATAACTCAAAGGTTGATTTAAGAGTCAAGATGGAGCAGCGAATGGTGCGCTGTCCTTAAAATGGCATTTCCAGCTCAGCTATTTAAAAGCTTTTCTGTTTTCTGGGTCACAGAGTTTATTTAGGCTGATAGATAGAGAAGCTTCGGTTGTGGTGGCACATACAGCTGCTAACGTGTTTCAGACTTAGCAACGCATTAAAATAAGCCTTTGTGCAATGGATGTGCCAAGAATTATCAACATGTTTAAAGCTCAACGACAGCATGTTTGTGTGTATTCTTTCAGAGATATGCTGAAATAGGTCTGCCACCTTCCAATATGCAAGGTTTACTACATCGGTGAGTACATTAAGTCTGATCAGGAAGGTTTTTGTGATCACATTACAACCTTCGCTTGTAGTGTTTACAGCTTTAATGAATGTATTATGAGAAATCAAGTCACATTTTATTAGAGTACAGTGTGGTTTGCTAATAGCTGGGGTCTGATGTCTTTGTATCTCTACAGACAGGGTTTAGGGCCTGGCTACATCCCGTCAGGAGAGGCCCTTTCTGTTGAACAGCTACAGCCGGAGTCGCTTTACGCTGGTCGAGGTGGAAACACAGATGAACTGCCCTCCTCTGCCAGGCCACGGCCTGTAGGTGGGACTACAGGTATGAGCTTAAAGGCTTTACTTGAAATTCAGTGCTCATATCAAATGTGTGAGTTTCGTTATGTCGCAATATAAAGTATATTATACACAATATGTTGCAATATCAAGTATACTTTATGCAACATACATGTCGGTTCACAGGTGCCCAGCTACATCATTTAACCCACGTTGGTCTGACAGGTCGTGTAGGTGACAGCCGGCAGCCTGGTGGGTTAAACTGGAGCCCGTATCATGAGGATGACAACAAGCTCGCTAATAACAGAGAGCCTGTAAGTCTGAAATACTCTGCTACTTAGATTTTAAGGGGACAAATCATTTTTTGCAATGGTGTTTAGACTTATATATTGTATTGTGAACATGAAGCTCCGTCCTCAGTCCATATAGAATATTTATTGAAATTAAGCAAAATTCATTAAAAAATTTAAAAAGTATCAACATAACAATCAGAACATTCTGATGCTCATAAGAAGTTTTACCACTTATTACAAAGTTACTTACCAAATAAATAGATATAGAAATTTAATAGTACCAGGGATTTATTTATTTGTTTTATGTATTTATTTAATTTTTTGTTAGCTAAACCCCTTTGACCTAAAATATTTACTTGAAGTTAATATTTCAATATTCATATGTTAATGGTTCTCTGATGTTGATTAATATTCGCATGATCTGCATGTAAACAGTATTTTAACTTTTTAGTAAATGATTTATTTTTAATTTTTTTAAATTATTTATTTAAATTTTTAATTAATTAATTATTAGCTCCCTATCAACTCACAAACCCCTAGTTTGGAAAACCCTTCAATATGTATACTGTATACCATCTATAAATTATAAATGTCCATCACAACATCCACATGGGAACAAAATAATAATAAAAAATTTTTTTTTTATTATTAATAAATTAACGTTATTTTTATTATTATATATTTATGTATTTATGTTTTAAGTCTACCAGGGGTGGGATGGTTTGCGGTGGGTTTTAAATTTGCTTTTTATATTTATATTACTATTTCCAGAAGAAAATTCAATAAACAGTTGTTAACACAAAAAAAGGTAAAAAAAAAAAAATAAATAAAAAATACTGCAATTTTAATTTACATTAATTATGATTATAAATAATGGCTTTTATCTGTTATTAGACTGAAAATAAAGTTAAACAGTCTTAAAAGTCTTTAAAAAAAAGCCTTTATTGTAAAGGTCGATGTAACATAAAACTATAGCAATCAAAGAATTATAAAACACAAAGCTGAAAAATATATAATGCATGGCCTTTTTGGTAAAAGATGTCTTGAAAAACATTATAAACAGGCTTTGGGGACAAAAAGTGCTACATAAAAAAAGTGTAGAATATATCTTACTTCCATAGCTATTCTACCTCTTTTCTGCCTCAGTAAGAGGCATTTTCTAACTTTTACTCTTTCTTTTAAACTCTTTCACAAATTTATTTCCCTCATTTCTGCCTTCCTTCCTTCTTTCCTTTCTTCATTTTTTGTTTAGGTTCTTGGCTCTCTTGACTACACCTCCATCTCTGTATTCCAGACCTCCAGGAATGGCCTGAAGGAGCCATCTGCCGCTCCTGCCCACCTGGACTCTCTCGGCCTGGGCTACGCTCCCTCCGCTCCCCTGGAGGAGCCTTCCCCTCCCAACCACTCTTCCGCCTCGCTCATCAAAGCCATCCGAGAGGAACTGATGCGCCTCTCCCAGAAACAGGCAGCGGTACCCAGCTATCACAGCTGAGACCTGCCCCCTCCAGCTCCATCAGGCAAAAGCTGCACTACACTGCACTGTACTTCCCATGGAAGTGGCTTTTTTGAGAGGACGATGACTGTACGTCATGTAGCCTCTGCTGCCACCCGGTGGCAGAGAACATTAGGACAGGAAGAGTAGACGATAATCCTTTATTCCCATGTTCCTGTTTGGTTTCCCCTCATTGTTCAAAACATAAGCAGCGTCCTGAGACTGAAGAACAATGTTTTTTTACCTTCTTTACAGGCGACTTTATAATTTGGTAGCAGTTGCTCTATACAGACCGGGATAACAAAGCTAAAATATGGCTGCCACACATTCCTGTGGTCTTCTGTTAGAGGTGTGCGTGTGTTTTTCACATTGTGTTGTTTCTTTGCTGTGTACACTGCCTTCACATTTGAATAATTTTATACCTTGCACTGGCTCTTGTAGAATCTCATCACTGAAAACTGAACTGCTTTTGATACCTTAAATTAATCTGTATGATCTACAAAGGTTTCTGTTTTGTTTTGTTTTTGTTTTTTTGTTATGTTTTATTTGTCAGTGCATCATCTTCCCATTCACTCATGGTTCTGATACTTTTATCTCTGTTTAATAGCCATCAAGCGTTTGCCTTCATAATACAGTTTGAGCCCTACACAGTATTGTGTTATACTTCAGGGTCCAGTAATAGTATTAGAAGTAGTGATGTTTTCCATCTTCTTATGCTTTTATTTGATTTGGCATCTACGGGAGAGCTGGACATCTGACTGTTATGTACAGTGCATTGGAGGAAACTGTGTTTACATCCTTAAAGAAATGTTCTAGGTTTAGTACAACTTGACAGATTGCAAACAAATAAAAATGTGTTTTCAGTAATGTACTTACAATATAATAATGGACTGGTGGTGAATGAAGGATTCCAAGTTGCCTGCAAGTTGATTGGCTGATTTAAACGTAATTAAATAAAAAATATTAAATAAAAAAGTTTAAAAATTGTAATTAAATAACAAAATGATTATAATTTGTAAAAAAAAATAATAATAAAATAAAATTGTAAAATGCCATCAACTCATAGCAATGAATTCACATTAATTTGGATCAATTAAATTCAGAACTTAAAAAGTTTGAGGTTGGTAGGATTTTTTTTTAATGTTTTCAAAATAAGTCTCTTAAGGTCACCAAGGCTGCATTTATTTAATCAAAAAATACAGACAAGTATTATTATCAAATAGTATTAGACTACAATTTACAACGATTAAACTAACAGTTTTGCTGCTTAATATTTTTGTGGAAACTTTTTTTTTTAAGCTTCTTTGTTGGATAGAAAGTTTAAAAGAGCAGCATTTATTTGAAATGGAATTTTTTTTAACATTATAAATGTCTTTACATTCAAATCTGATTAAACACATAATACATACTTTGCTGAATAAAAAAGTATAAAGCTCTTTTTAAAAAAATACTGACCACAAACTTTTGGATATTTCAATACAGTGTAGATTTTTAAATACACTACTCATAACTGTTGTTAATTGATTTGAGGTAGTTTGTGGTCTGCCATAGATGAAGTTCATCTGTACATTTCGTTTTACCGAAAAAGTTTTAGAACTTCTGCAGTAGAGTTCCACTTCAGCAAAATCAAAAAGTGCACATTTTGTCTTTTAAATCCATCAGGAATGCCTTGCCCCATTGTAAGTGCATTATTGCGAACATGTTTTTGGACGAGTCAAAATGATTGTCTGTGGTAATCAACAGTATGTGACAGATGCTGGAGAGCATCTGCATACAGAGCTTAACTCATTTTGATCCCAGAACATTTCTTAAACTGTTCATTTGTTCATTTTATGTCCATCTGTTTCTCAAAAACAGAAATTGGGATAATTCAGTTCTGAATAAGTCAGTACTTTCAGTATTACCACTGTGTAAATGGTATTACAGTTTGAATTATTTAAACTCAAACTATTGATTAGGATCAGGCTTTTTCCAGAACGGTATTTTCACCATTTCATAGCAGAAAGTGTTTTATTATAATAATAATTATTATTCCAAGATGCACTATTGCTCATTAACTGCTGTTGATTAAATGGGTGCAGTATATTCCTCTGTCTTCATGCTTTTGATGTGTTAGAAAAGCATAAATCTGTAGTATTAGACTCGCTAAAACACTGATCCCTTGGCTATTTGTACTTTATTTCATGCTGAAATTGTGTTCTTGCCTTTGTTCTAAAACTATTTTGTGTTCATGTTGCAAACAGGAGCATCATTTGCTCTAAGAAAAGGGACACTTCTGTTGAGGACACTTCACTTGATCTACCCTTGTTTATTTGTTGGAATGAGTTTTTTTTTTTATTTTGATTTTAAGTTTGTCTCATTCAAACTACCTTGACTTGTAGTTAAAAATCTGCTGACACTTTATTTAAGTGACAATTAAAAATGATTACCATATGGTTGACTGTTGTTTGCTTTACTAACTTACAGATACTGAGCTCTTAAACCTGACTGGTGTTTATGTTTAAATCAAATTACTTCATCATAATTGAAACATATAATTGCTGTTCACTAAAATCTTATTAGGCTCAATTCAGAGTTTCTTTGTCTGCAGGGTTGATTTGAGCTGATTTGTGTTTAGTGCATCCTAGTGTATAAACTAGTTTACTTTGTAGTTGTATACATGCCTTCATTTTTTACATTTATACCATTTACAGTACATTTTCCATCCATAAAAATGTCACCTACTTTATTTTGCATTTACAGGATAAAACCAATAGATGGCGCCAAATGCTTGTTAGTTTATACCATACTTCCATTGTATGGAGAGAGAGAAAAACAATTTCTTACAATATCTTTTGTTTGACAGAAAAAAAAAAGTGATTTGAATGCCATAATGCATACTTTTTCCTCACATTTTTCTTCATGTCCTTATTCTTAATATATAATTTATTATGAAATATGTTATGAAATACTATTTTATCCACAGAAAATAGGTTAACTGCAACTTTTTTTTTTTTTTTAATTCAGCATATGCAAGATTATGAACTGCAGTATTTCAAATTGTGTCTTTTTTCCATGCACTAATAATAACTAACCATGGAACAAGTGGATCGAACCAAAATAACTCCAGGCTTGTTGTTTTCTTTAATTATGCAGGTCTAAATAACCAGGCTTTCATTGAAAAATTCCACCCATCTGCACAGCCTGTCCTTTAAAATACACATAAAAGCATTGTTATTAAGTCATAGTAAGTTCACATGACAATTCAGACGTTCAGACTCCCTGAGCTCATGTTTCTCTGGTGCACATATGGTACCTCGGCTCCTCGTGGAGTGGAAACTGCAGTCCTGTTTACATTCTCAAACAAAAGGGCTCATCAATGTTTCAGCGGCCCTGCATTGTTCAATTTGTCCACCTTGTGTAATGTGGCGACCTAGTGCTAATATTTGCCTTGTCAAATGTGGACATATTTTCAGACCAGTCTATATTTACTCCCAAAGGAGTAACGCATGTGATATCGAGTCATAATATAGCTGCCTACCTGCCTTTATATTATATGATCTCCTTTTCATTAAAGTATTTTTGTAGTTTTACACTATCAATATCCTGCTGGATAGCCTAGCATGGCTATCCAGTGGTTTTTAGCAGTAAATTGTATTGAATGTGTACTTGTAGTGTACTACAAATCTTAAAAGTAATTAAAAATATATATATACCTACAGTTAATATAGCCTAATATTAAAGAAATGAAAGGCCACTTCAATGTAGTTAAAGAAAGTACAGTTTCATGGCTGTTTCTTAAGTACACTTTTAAAAAGGGTATTTTGTAATAATGCCAAAAACAAAAGTTTTACTTTTGTATATTTTAAATTATGTTTTAATATATTTTGCTGTGCTTT
The DNA here is from genome assembly GCA_004124795.1 of Poropuntius huangchuchieni. Lineage (NCBI taxonomy): Eukaryota > Metazoa > Chordata > Actinopteri > Cypriniformes > Cyprinidae > Poropuntius > Poropuntius huangchuchieni. The sequence goes on along the minus strand of SCHK01146626.1, from coordinate 6,410 downwards.
AAAGAAGTTGACTTGTTTTGATGTGTTGACTAATATACTAAAGCACATGTAAAGTAGGCCTACTTGATTTTAAGCTTAACTATAGTGTACTATTTAATATTACATTTAAAGTAAAAATGAATTTAAGTGAATTTTAGTTTAGGCCTACCATAAATACTTGTCACATTCAGCAGTACACTTTAACCCTATTTCAAAGATGAAAGACATGAAATTACATATAGAGATGCACATAAACTTACTTACGTGGAGCAAAAAACACTCAAAAACATCTTTTTTAGTTCACAAATATACTATACTAAAGTGTTGTTTTTTTCACATGGGTATGCTAATATTGTGCTAGTCTAGCTAGCAGATTAGCTTAAATGTATTAGTCTTATCTGTAAACAAACTGTTTTATAGACCATTCATATTCTTAACATGTTAATATTTCACATTCAGTGACCCCTGACTAGTTGACCGTGTTATTATAATTTTTTTTTTTCACCCTCTTATATTTGTTCAGTCCAGCGACCTGTTCTGATGTCTCTGATAACGCTTTCTCACTCTTTTGCTCCTTGCCTTAACCCTTCACAATTGAGTTTCACTAAGAGCCTATCAGTTACTGTGTCCCTGAAATCCAACACCTCTGCTTGGCACAGTGGGATGCGTAAGGACAATGCCACAGGCCCTTGGCAGGGGGAGTACCTGCTCAGGTAACCAGACACTCGGACACCCCCACAAACCCATCGCTCGCACAGCCCCGAGCCTCACATTCATCCTCAGAGAGAGCAGGTCAAGAGGAAGAACTAGTATGGAGGAGATAGAAGTGCATTCAGCAGGTTTTTAGTTGAAAATTTGACAGGGATGTGTTTAGAAGTTTCTCAGATGAACACATGGAGAAGATTATTTAGACCTAGACTTGTTTATTTTGCTCTGCATAACATGTTAAGCCTATGAGCACATCTCAGCAGGTCAATATTTCTTGTATCTTTTTGCAAGAAAGCATGGAAAACCGTCAAACTGTGATGGTATCCTGAAATGCATTTGTGTATTGGAATCTCATCCATAAACTGGAGCTTCAACATCTGATTGGACACTAAAAGCTTGTATCTTCTGGCGTGATGCATGGGCTCCCGTGTTCAGCGCTACAATATTGTTTTGGTGGTCCTCCAGATGTTTCTGCTGACCCCGCTTCATACCAGGACCCGGAAATCTCCAAAACTGGGCCGGATCCTGCCATGGGCCTGGCTGTTCTCACTCAGCCTGGGCCAATAAAGCCAATGAGGACTGACAGCCAACCTTCATTTAGCTGCATCTCCATCCAGACCAAGACTAACGGGACTAACTCCAAAACCAAAGAGCTGGACACAGAGAACCAGGACACACTTCATTCCTACCCAAGCTCAGAAGGGCTCTCAGAAGAAGATGATGCCCAGGATAGAAGCCCTGTTCTGGACACAAAACGGCCACGTATTCCCCGTCCATCTATCATCAGGCCACAGAAGGTAAGAGAACTCTATTAGGAGTTGCACTCAGCTTGTTTAGCTTGGAAGCCCATTTCTGCTCTGCCACGGTATAATTGCAACTTTTCTTCCTCACAGTTTTTCTGAAATGTGAGAAATGTTATAATTTGGACTTTGTTTCTCACAATGTGAACTTAAAATTCTGACTTTCTATAAACTCAGAATTATAAACTTGGAATTGTAGTATGCAATTCTGATGAGTTACGTCGCTGCAATGGACCATGACTAGCTACTAGTCAGTTGAAGATACTATTGGGGGAGGGGCATTCTGCATTCAGCATTTGATTGGGCAATAATCTCTCTAGAGCAAGATGATGTCATCGATATTTTGGTTCTTTATCCAAGAAGAGCTAAAGCTTTAGTTGTGTCACAAATGACATACTGAATTTGTATAATAGGTTATTTTCTAAGACAGCATCAAAGTCTGATGATCCTCTCTTTCTGCTATACAAAGAAAAACAGTTGTTGAGTGTCCAACATTCCACACTTTGTTTTTTGGTTGAAAAGTACAGATTTGAAAGCGTATTTTTTCTTGTTGGAATTTTCAGTCAACACACTTTTCACACTCCTAACTACAAAATAGTGTAGATGAAATGAAACACTATCAATCTGCAAGTAAGTGTGTATGTTTAGACAAGTCATTTAACACAAGTCAAACTGGTTGCACTTTGGCTAAAGTTCTACATTACCAAACTAACGTTATCTATCTGAGTTAAATCAGATGATCCCCTTAAATAAGCACTAACCATTTTTTAGGCTTGTTTGATATGTTTAAAAGAATGAAGGCTTTTCAGTTGGCTTGGCCTTTTAAGTTTAACGTAATTGTGAGTCACTGTAAAGGTTAGGACTAGCCTAGTCTGCTATTGAGATTTATTGAGGTCTCAGTCCATGAACAAGACTTAAAGGCTCCTCATTAGCAATGCTATTAAACTTGTGTGTGTGTGGGTTTCTGGCTGCTAAAGCAATGTTTTGCTAATTAAACCATATAACTGTGAAAGCATTTTCTGATTCTAATAGGCAAATGTACTATTTTCATTTCAACAGAGAAACAGTCATTGCTCGTTTGAAACAAATTAAGAGAGCGTAAATGATGGTAAAATTTTCATTTTTTGAATGGGGGTGGGGGGGAACTATCCTTCTGGGATAGTTTTCTAGTGTCTAAAATTAAAATATGAAAATATAAAAGATCATAGAATATTTAAGTAGCATACATATCATAACATTCCATTATGATAGTGTTAATTTGGGGCTATAAGTAATGGACTTTTCCCCTGTCTGCTCTCTTTAACGTCACACTTAAAGGGATAGTTCTCCCAAAACTGAAAATTTGATGTTTATCAGCTTACCCCCAAGGCATCCAAGATGTAGGTGACTTTCTTTCTTCATTAGAACACAAATGGAGATTTTTAACTCTAACCGTTGCAGTCTGGCAGTCATATAATGCAAGTCAATAGGAACTACATCTATGAGAGTAAAAATACATGCACAGACAAATCCAAATTAAACCCTGCGGCTTGTGGCGACACACTGATGTCCTAAGACACGAAACCAGAATTTTTTGTGAGAAACCGAACAGTATTTATATCGTTTTTTTACTAATACAATGTAGAGCTAGCCCGATCGTCTTTTAGACTGCAATATAGAGCTCTGTTTGACTCCAATGTAGAGCTAGCCCGATCGTCGTCTTCTTGTTTTTCTTCTTGTTTAGACTTAGAAGCGCATTACCGCCACCTATCTCTCAAATGGACCATTGACACTCTATGTACAATCTCAATTGGGAGTGTTTAACATCTGACGTTGTGATGATGTTGAGGGTTTAATCTGGATTTGTCTGTGCATGTTTTTTTTACTCTCACAGATGTAGTTCCCATTGACTTGCATTATATGACTGACAGACTGCAACGGTTAGAGTTAAAAATCTCCATTTGTGTTCTAATGAAGAAAGAAAGTCACCTACATCTTGGATGCCCTGGGGGTAAGCTGATAAACATCAAATTTTCATTTTGGAGTGAACTATCCCTTTAAGTCGCTCGTGAAGTGCTGGTGTTCTGTGTCCAAAACTGTGATTTAAAATCATGTACTTCCAGAACGTCAAGGCATTGAGATGAATAGGAATGCTAATAAATAGCTCTCTCCAGGTATTGTAGAGCTCCCTGAATGCTTCTCATCCCACGTCATCACTGCCCATAAATCCAGCATCCCATCTCTCCTCGAGAAAGATTGATCTTCCCTGTGTTTAACCTCTAGGTGAACAGCCTGTCCTTCACGTCCCCTGCTGTGTCAGGGACTCTGTTTAGATTTATGCCAAGAGACTTTTTCCATTCTTTGTGTTTTATCTTAAATAAGGCCTCTCTAAAGGCACACACACATGCACTCTCACATGGTGTTATAGTAGCAGCCAGTGCTGACGAGAGCGCTCATGTTGAAGTAATATGTTAGCATGAGACACCTGGTACCCACAAAGATAGGTCAGTTACGGTCTCGAGTTCAAATGCAGTGAAAATGTGTGTGTGGTCAATTAAAGAGAAGTGGGGGAGATGGATGCCATTAAAGGGCTATCATTTTTCAACAGGAGCTAACTGCTGCATATGTGTATGTGTGTTCATGATGTGTGCGCATGTACACACTCATGAAACATGATTCAAAGATAAAACCTTGCTACAGCTATCAAGTTTTCAAGCCTCGTATATTTCATGGCACATATTATAGCCATGAGAAGACTATTATATTAAGCCCTAACTGAATGTATATATATATATATGAAGAAAATGTGAGTGGTGCTAATGTGTTACAGATGGTTGGGGTAACGCATTTAATGTGAGTTACGTAATCAGATTACTTTTTTCAAGTAACTAAAGTAACTTTTTTAATATACAAGAAAATATCTGAGTTACTTTTTCAAATAAATAATGGCAGTTGCATTGTGTTGAGAGAAATCGAGAGTAAGTAACTGTAGTTCTAGACTAAATGTGAACATGCATTCAGTATTTTTCAAAATGAATAGAAAGAAGGAAATGCAAACTCAGAATATAATGCAAACTTGCAATAATTCATGTTAAATAACACAAATAGCCTGTATTTATTCCCATTTTATTAACCAATGTCTTTGCTGCTGACCTTCGATGATCCAGTTCAACTACTTTAACTACTGGAAACATGAACTACAGCAAGGTTATCATAAACTTTAGATTGGGCCCAGTATTTGAAAAGAAATCTGAGTCTGAAGATGTTTTGTGATGTTCAGCGGAAAATCCAGATGAATCCAACCACACCTCCATTATCTAGGCTATACAGGAAAAAGGAAAAGAATGTTGTACAAGGGGAAACTTGAATGCGTGTGTGCATGTTTGTGTATGTTTGTGTGCATGACTTGTGTATGAACTTCTGAGAACCAGTTTTTAGAGTTTTGTTAACAAATATTAAAGTAGGACAAGCGATGTTGTTGAGAAGGAATAGTTCCAAAATGGTTCTTCTATGGCGTCGCTGTGAAACACCCTTTATTTTTACATGTAATCAAAACATACACTCCATTAGTTCATGCATTCACGGGGAGTCGAACCCATGACCTTGGCATTTCTAGCACCATGTTTGAGCTACAGGAAATGTTGAACTTGTAGAAACTTGCATTTAGATACATAGCCTATATTCATTTTAATGTTATCCACATGTTTGCTATTATATTTGTTATGTAAAATAATACAGCAAGTCACTTTGGAATGCAAGTTTCCTTCCTAGAAGTTTAGAAGTTTCAGTGCTATTTTTTCATGCAAGTCTGGAAAAATAGTTATTTTGACTTATTGTAGCAGGAACGTAGGCTTTTTTAGCCTGTCTTCAGGGGACTGTAATCTAGTCCTGTGATTTTTATGTCACTTAGGGTCACAACATTAAAATGATGTGTTTAAAACAGGTTGATTGACAGTGTTCTTGTTTCTCTGTGTGTCTGGAAATAGGAACACCCAATCCAGGACAGCTTGCCAGTCAGAACAGATTATATTGAGCCAGGGGATGGACCGTTATCAGGTACAGAAAACACACATACACACACTCCAAGGACAGATAATTACAAAGAGGCAAAGGATAGACAGCTATCAAAAAACAACACAGGTTTCCTCTCCTCCTTTTCCTCTCGGAGTTGGCTATTTGGAGAGGAAATCTATTCAAGCGCACAGTGGAAAAAGGCAGCAGTTCTGCAGCCTTTGTGGAAAATATAATAACATTGAATCATGGCCTTGAATTCTGGGCTATCTGCAGCATGATGGTTTGAGTACTGACCTAGTCTGCTGCTCGGTCAGGGACCTTTAATAAACAAGTGGAAACTCATTTTTATTTCTTCTTCCATGTCTCATTATATGGCTGGCCTGTGAGAGGATGTTTTAAGGACACATGGCAGCATAACAAGACATTTTGTCTGAGTGCCGCCTGTAACTCAAACACTGGTTAAAAGCAATAGCACAACCCAAAAGCATACTAACATATTGTTATTGCTGTTTCAGCATTTTCAAAAAATACACATAAGTACACATATGCACATCACACAGAGGGAAAACGATTATAACAATAAACTTCTTATTAATAATTATAATTATTATTATTTTTTTTTTTTTTGAGTAGTATGCTCAAGAATGTTGCCAAGAAACATGTAATTTCAACATACTTTGTCTACAACAACAACAACAAAAATGAAGATTTTTTTTGCCACATGGCAACAAACCAATGAGAATGTAGAACTCTATAGACCCTTTTACAGCCCACGTGATAAAATAGTTGCGCGCGCATTTTGGCAACGGAAGTGGTGTTGTTCCCCAGTGGTTCTAATGTGTTAGCAACTCAGAAAGTTTATCAAAACGGTGTCCCAGCATCTAAATGCCTGGTTGTTGTGTTTACGGTTGCACTAATCGATATTCCACC
>SCHK01146533.1:246-15285 GCA_004124795.1 Poropuntius huangchuchieni | reverse complement strand
GACAGGTGCATGAAAAAACAGGGTTTTTGCCTGCAGTGTCTACTCTTAAGAAACCATTCTAATATGCTGATCAATTTAATTTGTCCTTGCCAAAGAAAAGTATAAATTGCTTTCAAATTACATATACGCATACATATATATACTATTATTAATATACTATTAACAAATACATGCAGTACATACAGCTACATAAATATTTCTAGTAATTAAAAAAAAAAAAAATTATGAAATAGTCTTTCTGGAGGGCAAAAAAACATTCCTTCTAGTATTCAATCCACATTGTTGCTTCACAGTAATTTACATCCTACATACAAGATGCGAAACAAAGACCTCACAATGAAGCACTGACTCAGAGGAAGATCTCCCACTCTGCACTGAGAAAGTACGCAAGAAAGTGCAAAAACAAATCAAAACTTTTAGCTGATGAAAATGTCACTGTTACACGTAGGAGGACAAGAAAGCATCAAAGAAGGATTTGAATGTGGAGCGACAAGTTGAAGACGCGAGAAGGATTGATAGGCTGTGACCCGCAGTATGTCGGACAGCGTACATCACGCCGAGCTTACCATGATCTCTACATTCATTTAATTCTTCCACTTATCACAGCGTGCAATAGCGATGACGGAGACAAACATGTTCTGTAGTCACCACTACATTCCCTTTAACCACCCTTTAACATCAAGGAGATTGAGGTCGATAGCAGGTCACGGAATACTGATGAGGTCTTCGGACGGAGTTACGCCGTATCCTGAGGTGTTTCTGCAAGTATCTTATCTAGGTGAAGATCTTTTGTTCTGAGAGAGAGCAAAGCAGGGTAGTCGCATGATTTGAAGCGTATTGACTTGGTGTGGAAAGCCTGAGGCCAGTTGGCTAGACAGAAGCACGACTTCACAAGAAGAACCCAGTCACGGCCGCACACCTTGGGCTTCCTTTTACTGATCCAACATCAATGGAAAGACAATCAGAGACCTGATTTTCATTCTAAGAAGGACAGGTGTGTGTGTCTCTGGCCATTAATGCAGACACGCTGGGCATCTGCCAAAGTCCTGCAAAGATCATTAGGTGATGCAACAACCCAGATAAAGCTTGACAGAAGAGGGCATGGTTGTATCGACACCGCAGCACCAACATCCACACGCAACCCCACAACACCTATGCATGCACACATATGCTTGCTTGCAGCCACAAACACTTCTTTCCTCCACCCCACTGAGCAAACAAAAGGAGGAACAGAGGAACGAAGGAGGGACAGTGTTTAGGAGGGGTGGAAAGCTGTCTGCTACAAGCTGTTAATTGTCAGGCAGAAACTAAATGAGTAAACAAACAAACAATATAAAGCGCATTAATTTTTAATTCGGGCTCTCTCAAACCATACTGTTTTGCGGCATGCTTGCTTTCGACAAAATTCTTCAACAAAGCCTTTAATTGACAGATTCGTTCTGATGCATAATAATGACAGGCAGAGATAATGAAATATTTATCGCCTCCAGGAACAGCAGCTCTGCCTTTTTCGAGTCCGTTACATAACTGGAGTATTTCCAAAACAGTTGATGTGGGACCAATGCAATGAGCATATGAGGTGGGTGGTTGAGCTCGGTTCACCCCTGAACTCTTGCCCGTGGCAATGCGCGCCGTCTTCAACTCAGCTGAAGGTTAGAAATTTCACCTCGAATGTGTTCGGAAGCAGTTAAGATGCCTCGGGTTACTGCCAAAAACTCACTAAACAATTCAACCTAAAAGCCTGTAAAACGCTTGTGGTAATGAGAATGTTTCTGCAAAGTTTGTATGTTTTCAGAGTTCATCAGGCTGTTTTATCTGAAACGTTCGTGGAGAATATGATTCTTCACCAAATGACCACCAGAGTTGTGTGGCCTGGATATAATATGAATTCTCAATTTGNTTTGTATGTTTTCAGAGTTCATCAGGCTGTTTTATCTGAAATGTTCGTGGAGAATATGATTCTTCACTAAATGACCACCAGAGTTGTGTGCCCTGGATAAAATATGAATTCTCAATTTAAACTGAATTTGAAATAACATCAGCAAAACAGCATGATTCAAATTTGAACTCATAGAAGTAGAACAGAAATAAATTGAAGGGCACTCATTTTTGGTGCCAATTTTAAATACTGTATTTTGACCAACCCTGGCATCTGCCTATCAACTAATCAAATACATCAGCAACCCCCTAACAACCCCACAGAACCCTAGCAACTGTTTGATGTCATAGAAACATCCTAGCAACCACAAAATCAACATGAAATGGCACTCAACCCATTATGCGTCATTGATGCATACAAATTGACATATTACAGTATACAGTTCAATGAAACAGGATAACCAATGAGAAAAAATAGGACAGGATTTCGTCTTATTTATAAGGAATGGTTTATCTATCAAGAATTTAAAAAAAAAGACAGTAAAAACCTGTTTATTACCTTATGTACAGTAAAAATCATTGGATATCATTGGATGATTGCATTATAAAATACTGTAAAATTAGTGATTTTTGAAGTGCAAACCAGGAACAAAAAAGGCCAAAGGACATTGACATAAGATTATATTTTATATAAATGACTTTGTTTCTTCTCATTTCTGTTATAAGTAATGTACTTTAGGGTTTTGTGTGTTACATTTTGTTCATTGCATTATTTTAGTGACTCTATAAGTATATAATAAAACTATTGGTATATAATAAAATAATTTCATTTTTTAAGCTGTAAAATATAAAGGAACCAACACGCCATCCTGTAATACCCTAACAATACATTATCATTTTTACAGTGTAATTTCAGAGGCAGAGCAAATTTCCTTGGAATAACATGCACCAATTTGCAGACAATCAGATCAAGAAGGTGTATTAAGAAAGTAAATTGCGTCTATTTTGGTTCATGCCGACTTCAAAGTTTAGGAAGGCCCCAGGAAATGGCCAACAGCTCGATAACCTGTGATCTGCTGAGCTTACACAAGTCCTGATATGAACCGTTCATAAAAGCTGGACTCAGATCAGTGCGAGAGCACCGCGCTGAGTAAACACCCAGCTGACACCATTACATCACAGTGACAGAGTGTCACAGATTCCACGCTTTCACTTCTTGTGTGGCAGGCTTTAAACAGCATTAACCCATAATCCTAAACTGCTACAGATGCAGACTTGAGCCGCTATTCATTCACAGCAGAGAACCTGCCCAAACCCCCCTTCCATTATCCCTCCCTCTCTCACCCCGTCCCTCCCCAACCCCCATCGGCAGGCAGTAGCTTCAGCGCAGTCATATTTAATCAACATCTCGGCGGACAACACAGGGATCTGCCGTCCTCTGTTGAGACTCTCTATGCTGTCACACTTGGGATAATTGTCTTAGATACCCTAATTCGACAGTCGCTCCCCTTAAATGCTCAAGAAAAGAAGCGTGGTTGACCTACATTGCTGTTGATCTGTGAATTATACATGATGTCAACATTTGATTATTTATTTCCTGTAGTGTAATTCAAAAGACGAGCGCTTACGTTCGTAATTGTGCTGCCTCAAACATCGAAAGATGAAATGTTGTTAAGGTTTGACATGGCAGGAATCGCGCATCTCTGTTAGCATTAGCAAGCCCAAAAGATACGGAAACTGTTAAAAAAAAAAAAGTGCTACAAGATTTTTATGTACGACACACAAACAAATGATCCATTTGACAGGAGAGCCGGCAAACTGAGAAAGGAAAACAGTGATTGTTCATTGTTATCATGATTCCGGACAGATTTGTACATGCTCAAACAACCACGCTTCCCCCAAAGGTCAGATTTGTGGTCTAATCAATTGTTAGTGCACCCAGTGACCTTGATGTTTCGAAATGACTCGATATTTTCCAGTTTCATTGTGACTATTGCCTTTGAAGTACAAGCTATCAAACAACAAGATGGCTAACTGCTATAGAAAGGTAACCCGTAAGCATTAATCAAATATCCTGAAAAGTTGAGGAACAAATGGAACACTGCCCATAATGGGTGTTCCAATTCTGTGGAAATCCACAGTGCTTTCTGTGTGGGCCTTATCAATGTTTCTTCTCTATGTGAAGTAGACATTTTTGAAGTAACTAGCAAGAACTCAAGGAACCTTTGAATGCAATGTGACTGCTAGTGCTATACCCAAGCCAAAGATTTCAAACAGAATGCTGAGCATAAGGGAGAACTTCTCAGTCCAGAATACTTTTCCCACTCCGAGTCGCTCCTTCGGTATGACCCTCTGTTCTCGTTCTAAGTATGGATACTTCTTGTTTTCAAAGGAGCGTGTCCAATACTCCTGGCACCAGCCGGGCCTTCTGTGAATGTGCTCACACAAACCAGTTATGATCATGGGTACACAAAGATGGCATGTGTCATATTTTTAACTTTGGAAGTTGAGAGTTTCATCAACTTTCATCATCACTTTCAGTTTGTTTTGCTCTGTGCTGTGGAAAATGTTTATCTTCTTGAGTTCCCTTCTCTCCTGCCTCTGTCTCTCTCTCTCTCTTTCCGAGGAGCCCTGTTTGCTATCAGGCTCAGGAATGAATTTGGGAGGCTTATCGGAGCTCTTTTCCCAGCTGAGGCGGAGAGGATGTGTTAAGGCGTCTGCCTCCTGACAGGAAAGAGGAGCTATCTCTCCTGATAAGGCCATGGCTGACTTGAGAATTGTAACAAAGCAGACAGCATGGATGCAGGTGGGTACACGTCAGAGTACGTGCATAAGCCCGCAGCCAAAAATCCCAGACAGGTAAAAGGAGGTTAAAAGCAATTATATTCCCACAACAAAGGAATTATTCCCACCAGTGCACCACTGAGAGGCTGGAAAAGGTGTGATTTGAATGCACACTGCTCTTGAATCAAGCAGAAAAAAAAAGAGAATTAGAAAGAATGTCGAAGAAACACTGAAAATGTCAACTTCAGAGTAAATGACAAAACCAAGAACTACAGCTTCCAGTCAACATATCCAAAGCACATGAACCTTGGGTAACCCTTGTCTACCTGCCAATGGCCTTTATTTCTTTCTTCTGAGGGACATAAAAACATCTCAGCATTTTCAGTTAGTTTGGACCCCACTGACTTTCATTCTATATACAAAAACAGTTCTGCAGGGGAAAGAAATTTGCAAATTTGGAACAAATTCTTAGGAAAATTATTTGTGGCTGCACTTTAAAAAATTAAGTTATCACATTGACAGTTGTCAATCAAAATTATTCACTGCATGGTAATTACGCGGCCAGTGACCATTCCAATAAACAAGACAAGTAAGCAATTATTCCAACACTGATAGGATGAATTCTATCACACACAAATTAAGGATTGTAAAAAAAACCTAACTTGTTTAGCACATCATTCTTTTTGTCTAGCATGTCTGTGGTGGAATCTGAAGTACGGGTTTAGCAAACACAACATGAGGGGTTGTGGTTAAGGGAGGGAAATCATTAGCGGTTTGTGGAAGGCACAAAAGGCTTGCGTAAGCATACCGTGTCTCCTTTTAGACGCCGTGTAGAAAATCAGCATTAGCATTTTCAAGGTTTAACATACTGATTTGATGTTACCATACAATCAGTCTACAATTCACTGACAAACAAACAGAAGCACTACAGTCCAAAGATTATTACTGTTATCGCCGAAATGGGCGGTTTTCGCATGCTGTGAAATATGGCATGCATGTGGCGGGAAGGATTATATACACGAAAGAATTATAGAGTCTTAGAGTAGTACCACAAAGAGCGAACCTCGAATGTGCAAGGAACCTGTTGTGCGTAAGCTGCTAATGTGTTCCGCGCAGAAGACAGATTGAGGCATTGAAGAATGGCTGTCCTATAGAAGTGTGTCATGAAGGCAATTCCATTAACATCTTAATAAAAGCAGCCCGGGCCCAAGAGAGCCTGGAGGCTCTGACTAACGCTTTCAGTCAATGGCTCGGGATGAAAAAGTAACAGAGGGCCGCACAGTGCAGGAACTTCATGGCAGCATTTTTCAGGGACCGTTACTCTTCCCAAAGGACCGGCCTCTGAGTTTGTATGCTCCCCATCATGGTCCACTTGCTCCATTCCCTTTGCCGTTTTCATTTACTGTCCTTCTTCCCATCTGCTGGATTGAAGATCTAAACAAAAGCTTTTGTTTTCCGCAAGCTGGCGGCGGCTACAGGGGGAGAGAAGGAGAAGGGGAGTGCTGGGTTTAACTGGAGAACTCTTGCCTCTTATGACCAGGCACACGGCAACATGTGTCTTGCTCTCTCGATCGCTCTCTCTCCCACTCCACACACACACACAAAGTCTTTTCTCTGCCTTCTTCAAGTAGTTTCTTTCTGGCCAAAGTCTCAAGAGGCAAAACTCCATCATAAAGACCAGATAAAACTTAGCACAGACATGGCCCAAACATCCAAAAAGCCCCAGACATCCCAAACCAAAGCATCTCGCATAATAACAACTTGCCATAAAACCACCCTCACCCCGTTACCCTCAAAACGTTCTCTCTCCGAACATTATCGGTCCACTCATTAAAAGGCAGCTGAGGGTCTGAGTTGGTATTGGAGAGATGGGAGGCAATTGATTTTTGCTTCTGTGTTTTGAGTTGCTCATACGAAAGCACTACTTCAGACAGTCGAAAGCAAAAATGGTCTCAACAAGCTACTAGTAGCACCAGCATCTCAGATGATCAAAGTACAACAAGTGCCTTAAGAATAGTTCACCCAAAAATGAAAATTCTATCATCATTTATTCACCCTCATGCTGTTCCAATTCTGTGGAAAACAAAAGCTGTTATTTCTGAATAATATCTCAGTGCTTGTATTGAACATTAAATTAAAGTTAAGAGTCCCCATTGTTTTAGTCCCCACAGAAACAAAAGAATACAGGTTTGGATTCAAAGATTAATCATTCTGGAGTGAAAACGCCCCTTTTTGCTTAGGGAGAGTGCCATAGACAACAGATCTTTCGAAGAACATGTGTTTCCATTCTTAATAAAATGTTGCACAAAATTGGCAGCGTTCTCTGAATCTCCGGCACCTGTGCGTGATTGACTCGTCCGATTCTCTTGCCCACACTCTGGAGCTGTAAACGCGTCAACACCCACAATTCTCTGTGACCAATCTGGACACTGGCACCTTCCAAGCGAGAGTCTGTCCACCAACTGTTCAAGGGTAATTAGCTGCAGCAGAAAACACAGGCCTAATTACAGTGTAGCCGAACGTCAGGTCACCGTATCAACCCCATGCATAATCCACCAATGCTGAAGACAAATTATCTCACCAGGTTGTTTACATCCTGATAAAAGATGTACAAAGATAAAAGCCGGGCAGCTGGAACTACCTATTTGGTAGACCAGTGCACATCATTTTCTACGTAAACTGAATCTGCATCCTGCTTCCAAATGTCAATGTCACAGGATAACTGTAATAGGCACTACATCTGGCTACAATTTGTACTCTTGGACGCATGTACACGTACACCTAAAACACGCTTTAAGCAAGCGAGATAGGTCAAGAGGGATAGCGATCTTTGTTGTGACAGTTGGACAGTAGAGAGACCTAGATAAACAGCCGAGCGGCAATGCTGCAAAAGAGAATGCAAGATCAATGCGTGAAGGCAAACAAACGTTGGATACACACACTAATACATGAGACTAGCATAGAGGAAGCAGATGAACTCTCTCGACAAGAGCCCATCCTGCAGGGCATAAGCGTGCGAGAGTCTGTCTGTGTGCATGAGCGGTGGGGGGACGGTGGAATGGCTTGCATTGCAAACACAGCCCTCTGAATGCATTTGTACTGTTCACTCATTAAGAAATAGGTCAAGGATTCCGCCTGCATGCATCGCGACTTGTCAAAATCTCTTAAGCTAAACGGGGCAAGCCCGTATGCCACCATGAGAGAAGGAAAGAGGGGGTTCTCTGGAGGTGTAGTGCACGCTGGTGACACAGCATGCAACTAAAACGAGCACAGGCTTATGTATGACCCACCAAGCTCAAATGCCCCTCTGGAAACCGTGGGTTGGTTCGGACATTATGGTTTGTTGCTGCAATGTATTCATCAATGGGTGGCGCTACTGAGCTACATGGTCGTTCTCGAAGGTTGCTGGGGGGGTTTGTTTGCGACTATCCATCAAGCATTCATCCCAACGTTCAGTCAAAGCCAGAGACAGAAGAGGAGCTCTTCTGCAAACACTAGATGCCTGGTGGACAATGGGAGAGATGAGTGATGAGATAGCACATACTTTAGGATCTTTACATTGCCGTTTTCACAGCTGCAGAGTCTCCTCTGAACGGACTGATAAGGTAATCTCGCTGACCTCAAAATCCGAGCCAAGAAGATACAAGCATGTATCCAAATTGGCCCCTAAACTAACACACTCGAGCATAGCGTTTAACTGGGGCAAGGAGGATAAGCACTCAGCATGGGTCTCTTGTGGCCACCCCATTCAGATTCGACCCTCAGCTTTCCCTCAAACGTATACATCTATCTGAGAGCCAACGGCTATAGAGAGAGGAACAAACCTCCTTTAAGCACATAATACCCTCCAATTACCCTTCAGGAAACGCTTAATGCACCTGAGTGACATAATCAAATCAATAGCATGCCCCCCTATGCAAGAACGCTAGAGGCTTTTCAACAATCAGGATGAACATGCAAATCCAACTTAGGAAGCTCACACTGTGAGGAAAGGAAAAGACGGCCCTTTATTCACTTTACGACTCCGATCAAACCACATGGAGCCAGCGAGGTAAGGGAAATGAGGTAGCAGGTAAAGTTGATGGGTGTGCACCCAGTGGAGACTTGTCCTCTCGGCTTTGTGTAGTTAACCTTATTGATTAAAGAGCCTGTGATCTAGAGATGCTCTACAGCTTTCCCTGTCTCTCAGCGCCAAATCAAAGAGAACAAACTACAAAGCCACATAAAGAGCAGTATGCAACGTACAAAATGTAATCATACTCTGCCATACATAGGGGAGTCAAACCTACATAAGTGACATTTAATGCTTTCAGATGAGCAACGTTTAAACCATTGGTGTATGGGACGCTATGCGGGGGGTCCTTAATGGCAGTATAAACTAATTATACAAAGGTTAAATATGCAAATAAAAACATTTTAAATCTGCACAGAGTCAGCATAAATGACACTGGAGTCACAATCACAGGAAAAAGGTATCAAAACTTGTTTATTGTTATAAATTAACATTGCATACTGGATCAAATAGCATGCTGATTAACATGAAAGAGCAGAACTGAAAATGTAGTCTTTTTGAAAAATGACTAAATTGGCAAAAGCAACATAACTTGTGCATGACATCACCACAGGAGCCCAAGGCTTGAGGAAAGCCACGTAAATGTGAAATATGAAGTGAGATATAATGACTTTATGGGGTTACAACTGAACTGGCCAATCAGGCAGCCAAATATGCAGTTCCACTGAAAGGGTCATAAAACAGAAGCCGAGTGAAGAGAGATTTACTTGCATCAAATATAAAACACAGAAACGTTTGTACTAATACCACATAAATGCATAACCACTAAAAATTCAAATTGATCATCGTTCTCTTTGCAGGTGTCTCACTACAACTTTTCAAGGTAAACAGACAATGTTATTTGTTGTTATATTAGTGTTATTTGATGGAATTTAATTTTTTTATTATTAAGAAATTCAGCTTTTCAAAGGTGATTTTCTGTCTAATATTTTGGTATAGTTATTTAACGGTCAGCTCTATGAAAGATCTTTTAAACAAAGCACTTTTGTAATTGTATTAGTGATATGCACATCTATAAAGTGTTGATAATGACCGTTCTTCTGTTTAGTCGACGTACCGTCCGATACTGATCTTAAAGGAACGCGCTCTAGCAGCCTACTGTTGCTATGGTTACATCCTCTAGCGAACGCAATTTCTGTGAGCGTCTATTTAACGCACTGACGAACTTGTAACCTAAACTTTTGGGGTTACTAAAAGGTTACTTCCAAACGCAGTCGAAACATAGAAAAATACAAACTTTTAAGACTTCCTTTGGGGTTCATTTTTCATGTCAAATGAAATATGGATCTAAATTCCCTCTAAAAACTTCGTTAAATGTCGTTGTTTTCCACTAGCAACGCGCTCTTTCAGTTCGTGAATGAACCGTTTTCACCCCGCCGACACGCCGTTTCAGGTCAAACCGCTGTTTCGCTTCAAGACGGAGATAAAAACGATGATGTGAAGAGGTCACGCTCGAGATGAATTCACCTCATCTTCCCCACTGAAAGCGCCGTTTGATTGTGTTAGTCAGACCGATTAATATCATCCCTGTCCTTCATAGCAGATGCCAGTGATTCTCATGCAAATGCTGGCCGATTTTCTACTTAAAGAAGCATTTATTTTCTTTAGAGCCGATGTCAGAGCCGTGTGTGAGGGGAAATGAAGATTTGTGAGTGCATCTGCTGTCCTAGTCCAGATGAACAGAGCCGAGTTTGAGGTAAGAAGAGCTGAATTACGACCACTCGGGCAACAACCAGTTTCACATTCTGAACATGAATCAATTTCTTTGACACAGTCCCAAAAAACTGAATATATGACGGGGTTAGTCGTCCAGTGAAGTCTGAGTCTATTTAAACGGACAGCGAGGAAGATTCAGTAGACGAGAATTCAAGCAGATAAGATCTCAAGGAGAGCGCAAAGTGAAGAGCATGAGGCATTAACTTTAAATTAGCGTAAATTAAATCGATGAAATAAGGTTAATGGATTATGAACGCGCGTATACAGGAGGAAGATTCATAAACAACATTTTTATTTGCATGTTTTTTTTTGCTTACAAGAGAGTCATTTACAAACATTTTAATTTCATTTCCTATTCTGATCTCTTGTGAGGGGAAAATACAAGGAACGCAAAATCAAAATTCTGTCAAACTAATAGGCTACAGATGCACAATCATTAGGCTACCGCTTACGGCTTGCCTATTAAATAGCCTAAAAAAGTTGAAACGTGACATTGAGGATCAGGTTATCCAAAGTGAATACGATATTTGGACTCGCCAGCATCATCAGCAGCAAATATTTCTACATTAAGCAAAAGCACCTAATTAAATTCCATTATCCTAATCAAACTGCTCGTTAAGCACAACTTCTTCGCGTTTCATTAGCAATTTCATTCCGATAACATGAATGGTCTGATTTCTCAATGCTTTGCTCTAACACACCGCACGGAACACATTAGTATTCGTGGCCACATCTCGCACGTAAAGCATCTCTGGGCTGAAATGAATTCATGAAGCACGTTTGTCCACTCACCTACAATCCAGAAGAAAGCTGAGGATGGTATCTAATGTACAGTTTAAAGATGTCTCTGCGTTCAGCTCAGTTTTGACAGATAGATCCACATCCGAACGAACGCCGAAGCCTCAAAGGTAGCACCTTCAAAAAAAAAAATTCTCACAATTCCTCGAAGATTTCTTGCATGCAAGACGATGAATGAACGGTCGCCGCGCGGCTTCAGGTAACTGATCTATGCAGCAAAATTCAACGCTTCGTCTGTCGATGCCGGAGGATGGTCATTCACAAGCGCATATGCCAAGTGCACGGCACATTCCCCCAGTCCTCTGACACTGACAGCGGCTTGACATCACGCCTTTTCATCAGCAGCTCTCCGTTAGACCGTCATGCACGCGCTCATTGCTCTTCTGTGAAGGTTTTACGCGAGACTGGCACAGGCATCGAAGCCCAGCAGCGTTACAGTAGCAACGCGTTTAAACCCAGCCCCCTGTGCTAGCACTCACTTACTGCCGGCTCTATTTGCATGTCGCATGTTTTAACTGTTTCATGCACTCAACGATGGTCATTTTACAAATGCACAACTTAGGTGGTTAGAAATGTACATTTGCATATTAAGGTTTTGAATAATTTAAAAACAATGCAACTCGATGAATAGTGCAATACCAGTGTCAAGAGTCTGTGTAGACAATATCTGGCACTACAATCTTTTTAATCTAATCTTTAATCTATCTAGCTGCAACTTCACTAACGAAATTAATTATTTAATAATAAAAAAAAAAGTTCATGATAAACATTTGCATTTGTGTGCAATCACTTTTTGTAGCTACTGCAAAAATAGTGCAAATGTTAAATAATTATGTGGCTCAGTTTTCAATTTTCCTAAAGGATGTTCAAAAACAACATGAATAAAAATCTTAGGATAAGATGTGTTTTGAAGTTCTTGTGATTAGCTATGACCTTTCTATGCAAATAATTAGCTTTTTGCAGTGAATACAACACACCCTCACAATATGTAAAATCCATTTACAAGTAAATCTGTTTTTATTGTCCCTTATTTTACAACCAGCTGCAAGTGTGAGAGAAGTGCTAGCCCAGTAGTAATTTTGCTAGACAGTGCCATCTTTGGACAGCAGTGTGGAATTACCTCATCTAAACCTAATCAACAGGGACTTTGTAGCCTTTCAAACAGGATATAATTTCATTTTATTGGAACAATTACGGGTCCACAAAATATTATTACCTTTCAAAGTAATGAAAAAATAAGAATGATGCTGAGTATTAAACAAACAATTATTTAAAAATGTAAGATTACACAATATTGTATTGCTTATTAAAGTAACACATAAATGTATTAAATCTCTTAATGAATTTTCAAGTAAACAGTCAGAATCTGCATTTTTCTTCCTAGAATAAAAAAAGAGGAGCTTAACATTATATAAAGTTACACACAACTTTCTCCATCTTTGAGAAAGAAAAAAAAACTGTGGTAGGTACAGTAATAATATTTAGTAAGGCCTTTTTTGCATAAAAAGAATATTACCATGCTGAATTTCACATGGATAAGTTTGTTCAGTCACAATAATCATGCTTGTCCTTTATTTTGTGGATTATTTCTGTTAAAAAAAAAATCATTTCAAGATATATTTAATTAATAATATATTTAGAACTGCATAGTCACAAATCACTGTTAGCTATTCCTGTCTGTGTTAATGCTCATTTCAGATACAGTGTGAATGAGGAGGACGTTTCATTCAAATAGGTGCTCTATGAGCCAAATTTTGCTTCATAATGATCAGTGCTGCTGCTTTCCATAAAGAATCCTGCTGCATCTATATATAATCACAAGAGTTTTCCTTGAGCATTTTCTTCCAGAGGAATTTAAGCCTGAAATTCGTGTTTCATCGAATATGAAATATTTTCCAGCATCACACAACCATATAAACCCGACAAATGATATTTGGCTGTCAAAGAGGATTAGTGGGCCATTAATAGCCTCTTTCTACAGTAAACGAGATATTGCATCATCAATTCCTTTTTACAGGCAACACCAATCTTTTCCTCATTCTTTTTAGTTTATGGAGGGAAAAAAAATATTCTCAGATCTGACAGCAGGGAAAGTTGCTGGAGGTAATAGAATAACCACAGCGAGACGCTGCAGAATTTTGTCACATCTCCCAGCTGCACATCTGTCGGCGAATCTTTTAAAGTGGCATTCTACAATCGATAGTTTGATCGGTTAGCTCAAACAGCAATGGATTACATATTGGCCTGTCTTCTGCATCTTTGTACTTAAAAGGGGACATTGCGGGAGCACTTATTCCATGATCCATCAATAATTTAGAGTGGAAAAAGAACCGGTGGCAGCCATCAAAAGTATTGCAAAACTGCCAGAGGAAAAGAGCGCATCTACCAAGTCTTGTGTAAGTATAGCCTACTAAAAGCTGTGTGTACTCTAAAGAGAGGCAGGGTCAATATCTGGAGGGCGTCCATATTGAAGTTTCACTACACTAACTCTCAAATGCATCTTAGTCATCCACTGGTAATCAAATATAGCTTTTTTTCAATATATTATTCACTGTTCTGTTGAGAATAAGTAGTATGTTTAAATAAAAGGGAATTGGATTTGAATTGCAAAGATAAAGCTCAATCCAGTTAGGCTGAGCTGAACTCTCATCTGCATAAAATGAGAAAAACATTGTTTTATCTGTATGCCATTAGTGGTGCCAAAAAGTTCTGGAGAAACTTTACTATACAAATCTTTTATTTATCAATGCATTTATCTGCCGGAGCCATTGTTTAGTGGTTAGTGCACAATCTCTCTCTCTCTCGGCATAATTATATGGATTCTCTCAACTAAACAGACAAATGAACTGTGTTTTTATGGGTCTGTAAACATGGTATTTAAACACGCACCAGCATCAGGCCAGATTCTCTCACATTCCTGAGGCTGCATTTACTCAAGCTCAAGCCGATGAAAAGGAAACGTTTGACTTTGGCCATTTGAAGTCAGCAGTGACAGATGTGTGTGAATGGAGACTGCAGCTGTGTACCGGAGAACACATGTCCCGTGTTAAACCACTGCGCCGCTTGACTCAAGGTTGAGCTCAAGTGCCAGCCTTGGAACGAATGCTATAATTGGTACAATCCATGAAACATTATCCCTGTCTGACCTTGGCCGTGGTCGTACAATCTGAGCCTAATTACTGATGATTGCTGGACTCCGAGGGGCAGTGAACGCGCCCAAACTGGGTCCAACTTCCAGATGGTGAAAAAGTGAAATGGATCTGAAATATTACAGAAGACTCACTTCTGATGATGTGTCAATTATGTTTGCTAGAGATCACTAGGTTAATGACAAGTGGAAGTACTTCAAAAAAGATCAATGCTTATTATTAATATCAGTCACTTCTCATTTTGTTGATGTGTAACAAAATCATTTGATCATAAAAAAAAAAAACATATGCATTTCCAGATTCTCACAAAATGCAAATATTCACACACCAGATATACATTACCTTAAAGGGGTCCTAGAATAAGTTTTCAATTTTTCCTTTCTCTTTGGAGTGTTACAAGCTCTTGGTGCATAAAGAAGATCTGTAAAGTTGCAAAGACTAAAGTCTCAAATCCAAAGAGATATTCTTTATTAAAGTTAGGAGTCTGCCACACCCCCCTAAAACGGCTCGTTCTAACACACCCCCATTTATCTACGTCAGCATGTGGTGAAGATTTGCACAGCACCGCCCAAATGTATACGCAAAGAAAGGAGGCGTAACTTTCTCGCTGTATGTTGTCGTATGCACCGGCGCCATGTTGTA
>SCHK01146366.1:0-11056 GCA_004124795.1 Poropuntius huangchuchieni | reverse complement strand
AATATTTCATACTGAGATTATCACCACGATACAGAATGCATCTGTCCCTCACTTTTATATTCTAGGCTTTAACAGCTGTTTTAACTGGGAGTTGCGCGGTTATATCTCATGCAGTGTTGTTAGCCTGCTTCAGTATTTGTTTACACAGATCTGCTGCTCTATACTGAGCTTGCATATGATATGGATCTTGATAGTGTAAGATATATGAATTTAATATAGTATGCAAATAGACATGAGAGCGCGATAATTGCTTATAGTGTTGCTTGTTGTGATATTGAACGTGCAGGTTATGTAAATATATATTTGCAAGTGGCTTGCATAGGTCCCTCAGTACTTAAAAGCTGTGTGTGTATATAAGGCATTTTCCCTGCACAAACTTCACAGCAATCACAGCAAGAGCAAAGTACCACTCATCAATTACATCCTCATAATATTAGAAAATTATGACGAGCCTATTAGCCCAAATTTGTTATGTTACATGTATTATTCTACTACATGGGTAATTTACTCTCTCAATGAGTGTTAGATGAATATGTGTAAAATGTGTCAATCCCATGTGTAAATACAATGTGTGTGTGTGTATTTTTGCCATCACTACAGTAAGCACAAACACCCACATGCCAATTAGATACCTAGTCACCTGAGAGTGAAGTGGAGGCTATCCTTAGCACCACATCTAGCTATTGCCTCCCACAGGACAGACCACTGTGACTCGGCCCCCCTCCTCGGTCAACCTCAGAGGGCCTTGCCACGAGATGCTGTTTTTTTTATGCTGTGTATGTAATCACAAGGCTGGTTACAATCTCTCTTTGTTAACCTCACCCACACAGGGCTGAACAAACAGACTGACACTGAAGAGGTCTCAGTAGCATCCACCTGGACGGACTTTCTGGTTTTCGACCCTTTGCAGGTGGGTAAAAATGTGTGGCTTTGGCATGATTTTGATATTAAAAGTGTATTTAAAAAATGAGAATGTTGCATGCACTTACAGAATTGAGTGTAACTTTTTTTTAATGCACATGTGCAGTGTCTAAGCTGCAGTGAGGTTTTCTGAAAACTGTTTAGAGAAAATGTGACTTTCAGTGCTAAATATATATCAATTTTATTGTCTTTCTTAATAATTCCATTTGTTTAGATCAGATGTTTTCAATCTGGGGTTCGGGACCCCCAGGGGGCTCCAAAGGAGCGCTGGGGGTCCAAGGAAAAGTTTAGAGTAAAATAATATAAAAAATGTGAAAATGAGAGTAAAATGATAAATTTGTTTAAAATAAAATAAAAATGGATTAAAATAAATAATCAAGTAATCGAATACATTTTCGAATAAAATAATAAATAATTAATAATAATAATGTGTAATAATGTAATTTTTCGAACTGTTTTTTAAACAATATTTTAGACGTATTTATAATATTCATTTGTAACCTTATAAATTGGGTATATAAGAATGCATTTTAAATTTAAGGATAGGCTTAGACTAGGATGATCATATTTGGAGGTCCGTGGCATCTAAAAGATTGAAAACATTTTAAACGGTTATCATTTTAAACAACAATCAATAATTGTTACATTAGTCGAGCTCACACAAGGTTTTAGTCGGATTTCACAGCTGCAGCGTCTTTAATTGGAGAGCTCAGGTGGAGAAAGATGCCGTTGGGCTCAGGGAGATGTCAGTGTGTGTCGGGCCCTGCTGGGCTGCTGAAACCGCTGAGAATAGAGCTCAGCATGCACTTTATCACTCAAATGACAGTAGTCCCTTACTGCTGTGCTCTTTTAGTTAGTTTTATTGATGGCCATGTGTTTGGGCTAGATATTCTCTGCTATTATATTGTTGTTTTTTATTGATATTTTCTCTCCACATGTCCCCTTTCTTCCTCCTGGTCTCTGCAGGATAGCGGATCAGGTCTTGAAACATGAGCTCTGTGGCAGTGTTGACTCAGGAGAGTTTTGCGGAGCACCGCAGTGGCTTGAAGGACGTTGAGATCACAGGTATTTTTTTTTGTACCACAGTTCATTGCGTGTCTAATGGCAGGAATCGATAACGGATGTAACAGTGAATTAAAAGTTGCATATGCAAATACATTAGTATATTTCATAAGTAGCGGCAAAGATCATGTATAATAATGATTTGTTACTGGATCAGTATTAAAGCTAGTATTAAGGCCCGTTCACACCAAGAGTGATAACTACTGTATATTAGTGTCCACATCAGCAGACAATATTGTCTGTTTATTCTAAATAAATGCTTGTCTGAAACTTTAAATTCTTGAGCTCATTATGGCAGGATTGATTCTGATTGGGTGTCAGTGTTTTTATCGTTCATCAGCTGTAAAAAAAATAAATAAATAAATAAAAAACATTCAAGTGATTCCAACAATATTGTTTCTCTGTGCCTTTATCGTAATAGCTGTGGTGTGGACTCTGCTATTCTTTAAGATTAAGAATGATTTTTATAACCATATCTTTATCATTATCTTTATAGTTATTGTTCTTGGTGTCAACAGGCCTTTAGACACATCTCTTTGTTTTTGAATGTTGATGTTGAACACCCGTGCTGTTTACTAGTTGTCAGTGTGTCACAATGATCTTTGACAGTGACAGCAGAGCTGTTCATATCTGAATCATATAGTGTGTGTGTGTGTGTGTGTGTGTGTGTGTGAAGCATTCTGCTGTCTTTATGCAAAAAGAAATATTGAGAATATAATATAATATAATGTAATATAATATACCTGTAATATGGTCACATTTTATTTTAAGGTCCAGTTCTCGCTATTAACAAACCATTAACTTTGACTTTTGCCTCAGTAATCTCCTAATTTGCTGCTTATTAATTGTTAGTAAGGTAGTTGTTAAATTTAGGTATGTAGAATATTGTTAATGTAGAATATGTTCTTTATAAGCACTGATACACAGCCAGTAGGCCTGTTGCAATAAATAATATATCGAGTTATCGCACAATATATGTACATGACCTCAATAATTTTTGGTAACGCAATATATCACCCATTATATTTACTTAAAAATGAATGTCACTGTGTTTTTTACATTCCACTTTGCAGCTTTTTTACATTCCATTTGCAGCTTCTCGTACATAACATGGTGTAGTCATGAGGTGCTAGTTCAAATTTTAAACGTGCTTCTACCAAAAAAGTTTAATCTGCAGATATGTCCTTGTTTAGGGATCTGTGCCTTTGTGCATACGGACATCTGACTGCTAAGTAGGAATTGTGTTTTTCAGCAAAAGCACCCTTTATTTACAGAGAAAAGAAGGTCAGGGAAAAATCTGTAGATGGAAAAATCTCCACAAGTTCCTTGTGCATTTTTCTTTTATGTACTTGTTACTTTGCACTTTTTGTTAGAAAATGTTTAATTACTATTTATTCAAGTTTTTTAAGGGATCTAATATTTAACTTAATTTCCATGATCTAAATATTCTTAAAAATTAAAAGTTTGTTGTCATTTGTAAGTGTGTAGGCCTTCTTGCAATATTGTGCTTATGCTTATGATTATATATTCAGTGGCATAAAATGACAATAATATCGCAATTTTTTTCTGGGGCAATATATCACACAACAAGAGTTGTTATCGTGACATGCCTAACAGCCACTATGTTAAAACTAGTTAACATTGAGAATTGGTCTTTATAGTATAATAGAATAGTTATTTTCATTCAAAATATCAGTCTTGAAATTAATATAATTGTTGTAAACTGAACAACTAAGATGTGCAAAAAAGAAAAAAACGTGTCACTATTTTCAATAACTGTTTATGCAGTTTGTATTTCTTTGTTCTAGATGACACTGGTTGATTGTCTTTATGAAGCATCTTACTGTTATTATCAAAATAATGCAGAGAAAAGTTGTTGTGTGCATTTTACAATTGCGCTTTTACTGTCTGTGATTAGGTAGGGTGCCAGAAGATGAAGCATATATACCCACCTATCTGGAGGCGTTTCCACCTTTACCAGACAAGGGCACTCCAGGTGAGAAGACAGGTGAGCCAGCAGGTGCCTGGAGCAAAATCCGACCCATCAAAGCCTCTGTCATCACTCAGGTAACATATATAATCATCCATAGAAGGCTTGTCTAGTCTGAGTAAGCTGCGCTGTATCTCTTCATTGTTAATGTGCGTCTGCTACACTTTTTCTACTTCTCTTTGTACCATCAGGTGTTCCATGTTCCTTTGGAGGAGCGGCGGTATAAAGACAACAGTCAGTTTGGAGAAGGTGAGGAGGCGAAAGTGTGCTTGGATATCATGCAGAAGACCGGGGCACATATCGAACTCTCTCTTGCCAAGGACCAAGGCCTCTCCATCATGGTGACTGGAAAGCTGGATTCGGTTATGAAAGCAAGGAAGGAGATTGTGGCCCGACTGCAGACTCAGGTGCTTGCTTGAGTCTTACATTTCTTATTCAGTTCATTTTACTCTGTGTTAAAAGTTGTATTTTAATGCTAAACTTCTCAGGCATCAGCGACTGTGCTTATTCCGAAAGAACATCATCGATTTGTGATCGGAAAGAACGGGGAGAAGTTGCAGGAGTTGGAGCTGAAAACAGCCACCAAGATCGCCATCCCCCGCTCTGACGATCCCAACGCCAACATCCGCATCACTGGCACCAAGGAGGGCATTGAGAAAGCTCGGCATGAAATCCAGCTCATCTCTGCTGAGCAGGTAACCATCGAAAATAGATGAGATGAGGTTTTGTTTCATTTGTAATTCAGACTTATTATGACCTCACCATTTGCTTTAGGATAAGCGTGCAGTGGAACGTTTGTCTTTTGAGAAGGCTTTTCATCCGTTCGTCGCTGGTGCATATAATCGACTCGTTCAAGAGCTTAGTCAAGAGACTGGCGCTCGTATTAGCATCCCGCCACCCAGCATACCCAAAGATGAAATTGTCATCACCGGCGAGAAAGAGGCAGTTGCCATGGCTATTGCCCGGATCCGGGCCATCTATGAAGAGAAGGTGATATACACTTACACTGTCATTTATAATTTTTGGTTATTGTATTTTTTTTTATACAAAGAAATTAATAACTCTATTCACCAAGAGTACATTAAATTGATCAGAAGTGACAATAAAAAACATTTATAATGTAACCAAAAAATCGGTTTTAAATAAGTGCTGCAGAAACCTAAATAAATTATCACAGTGTCTAAAAAACATAATAAAGTAGACCTATTATGCCCCTTTTTACAAGATGTAATATAAGTCTCAGGTGTCCCCAGAATATGTCTGAAATTTCACTTCAAAATACCCCACAGGTTATTTTGAAAATGTCTATTTTGAGTACAGGCAGAAATTATGCGTTTTAAACACAAGAGTGCACACATTCGAAGCACGAGCACAGCATGCAAGTATAAGCTAAGTTCTCTTTCATGTCTTATTGCGATTTAACTGTCAAATACATACAATTTTATGTTAAAAACATACACAAGTCACAAACACAGTCAGTTATGTCTGTGAAGGTAAACAGCTGGGAAAGAAATGGCATGTTTATATTAAATCTGTGTGGCAGCAGTGTAATATACAGTAAATAAATCAATAAATCTACTGCTCTGTTGTCTCCTCTGAGGCTGGGACTCTAAATAGTGTTCTGTGCTTGTCAGTACAGCCAAAGACAGAACAGTTAGCTTGCTTTGCTCAAACTTTTGCCATGGCGTTAGAACTGATACATCGTTTTCGCAAGCAAAGTGACGCTGCTGTGAGTGGAAACTTGCAGATTAAGGGGTGGTAATATTATAATAACATGCATCACAAAATCTGAGCAGCTAATTTTTTCACAAACTTGCAGAGAAAGGCTTACCAAAAAATTTACTGGGTTGTTCTTTTTCACGTTTTATGGGTTGGTAGATGCGCCGGGTCTCCGATTATAGCATTAAAAAAAGTCAGGTTTTCATGATATGTCACCTTTTAAGCAGCACAACTTTTAGCGTTTATAGAAATAAAGAATGTTTTTTGAGTGCGAAATCAGAAAATTGAAGAACAATGACTTCTAAAGGATCATTTGAGAATAAATATTGCTGCTAAAAATTCAGCTTTGCCATCACGGGAATAAATTACATTTCAAAATATATGCAAAAAGTTTGATATTTGACTATTACTGTTTCTACTGTATTTTTGTTCATATAAATGCAGCCTTAGTGAGCATAAGAAACTTTGTGTACACACACAGAGAAGTTTGAAAATTCACATTTAAAGCCTGGTGAAATTTCCTGACCTACTTCTTAATATTCACAAGCAGAAACGAAAAACGACCACAATCTCAGTAGAGGTGAAAAAGTCACAACATAAGTACATAGTAGGCCCCAAGGGCAACACCCTGCAGGAGATCCTGGAGAACACGGGGGTGTCTGTGGAGATGCCCCCTCTGGACTCTGCATCCGAGACCATCATCCTCAGAGGAGAACCAGATAAGCTGGGTCCGGCTCTTACGCAGGTGTATGCCAAGGTCAGTTGTTTTGGCATTTTTTTTGTCCTTATTTTCAACAGAATGCATGCAAAAGGCAGCTTTTCACATGCCACTTGTGTGTTTTGCAGGCTAAAAGTGTGATAGTGGTGGAGGTGATTGCTCCAGCTTGGCTCCATCGTTTCATCATTGGCAAAAAAGGACAAAACATCAGTCGCATTACTCAGCAGCTGCCTAAGGTATAGAAAATTAAAATGAGAAGTCACTCTCATGTTAGAATAGTAACACAATGAGAATGTAAAAGCAGACTAGTGAGTAGATGAGTTTACCTGTGTAGTGTGATGTTTTTTGATGTCCCATTCAACTTCTATAGTCCTTTTAAGCCACTTGTTATCAACCGCCTTTTTTAAGATACATAAAACCTTAAAAAATCATGAGTGGGGAAATATTGGTATGTTTTATTTAATAGAATAAATGTGAAAACTTGTGCTAACCACATTTCAGGCGTTTAACCGGCTGTTTGTCATCATCAGGTGCATATAGAGTTTACTGATGGAGAGGAACGTATCAGTCTTGAGGGACCAACGGAGGAGGTAGAACAAGCCCAGGCTCAGATACAGGAGATCATCAAAGACCTGGTAAGAGAACCCTCAAATTATTATTAATATCTTATAACTGTAAGATTTCAATTATGGTTTGTTCTTCAGGTTTCTGCCTTTATGGAATATAAACAGTTAGGTATAGTCCTCAATTATTTTGTTTTCCTCCCTCCAGATGGCAAGAATGGACTATGCAGAGATTAACATTGACCAGCGTTTCCACAGACATCTCATTGGCAAAAACGGGGCCAACAGTATGTTTAAACCCTTTCTAAAATGTTGAATCTGGAACTTTAGTCAGTTTGGGATGCCTGGATAGAAACAGAGCTCATAGCAAAGATAGAAAAGTAATCTTTGAATAGTCAAATAATTGTGGTTTTACACATTATTTGATTACAAGCAGCGCACAATGTCAGTATGCAACAGTTGCAAATGTACATCTCCCTCTCTATTTAAACAGAATATTTAATGTGTTGTCATTACCACAGAACCTGAGAAAAATGAATGACTGTGTTGCACACTGAATCTGATTATGTGACTCTTTAAGTAGTTATCCATAATATATTTGTTACAGTAAAGTTGATTTGATCAATGAACAGTGCAGATAAATGAATTATTGGTGCTTTTCCCAGTAAATCGGATAAAGGAGCAGTATAAGGTATCAGTGAGGATTCCTCAGGACTCGGAGCGCTGTGGGCTGGTTCGTATCGAGGGCGATCCTCAGGGAGTTCAGCTCGCTCGCAAGGAACTGATGGACATGGCCCAACGCATGGTGAGACGTTCTATATGGAAATCACAAGAGCACTCTGCATGTGAGAGCAGGAACCTATCTGGCACGTTTGCCTGCATGGTTTAAGATTTGTAATTTTCTGGCATCTTTAGGAAAATGAACGCACGAAAGACCTGATAATAGAGCAGAAGTTTCACCGCACTATCATTGGACAGAAAGGAGAGAAGATCAAAGAAGTACGGGACAAGTTCCCTGAGGTGCTCACAGCTTCATTTTGTAAAATGTAGCAACATCTATATTCTGCTGCATATTTTTTATACCATTACATGAGAGATGATTTCACACAGATGGTTTCTTTTTCACAGGTCATTATCATCTTTCCAGACCAGCAACAGAAAAGTGACATAGTACAACTCAGAGGGCCTAAAAACGAAGTGGAGAAATGTGCAAAGTTTCTGCAGAAACTCATCGCTGAGCTGGTACAGGAGTAGTTTTCTCTAGCTTCCTTCCTGCTCTCAGATAACATTTGCTTTGTGACTAATACAAGGTCAAAGAAAGAGCAGCTATTATGTGCTCAGACAGCTATGAAATTATCATACTCAGCCTACAGATGACAATGTCTTGCAATGCTATTGTAGTTAAGGCACTTTTTCTGTTTTTAAAGTAAAACATCTGAGAAGTTAACTCTTTGAATGACATTGAGCTTTAGTGTTTTTTGTAATGGTTTTAATTATATGTTCATGTTATTAGGTTGAGAGCAGCTTCTCAATTTCTGTACCCATCCACAAGCAGTTCCACAAAAACATCATTGGCAAAGGAGGTGCTAACATCAAAAGGGTGAGGACAGAATATGGGTAAAAATGATTTTTTTTAAAATCCTGCAACAAAAACGCTTGGTTCCCAAAAACAGTATGTCTCTCTTTTTTCTTTTTTTGCTTTAATTGTCCTTTTAAAGGGATAGTTCACACAAAACTGAGGATCATTTATTTTCATTTATATAAATTTCAAGACGTTTGAGTTTTTCATCTAATATTGTGTTAATGTTATTGTTTTTTTAATAAGAATTTTTTTGTTGCTGTGTAAATCTATATAGATACGTGAGGAGACCAACACCAAGATTGATCTCCCAACGGAAAACAGCAACTCTGAGATGATTGTAATAACTGGCAAGAAGAGCAGCTGTGAAGCCGCTCGAGATCGGATTCTCGCCATTCAGAATGAGCTGGTGAGAGAAACAGGAAGCTAGAAAATGTATTATAGGTGTAATTCCCAGTGCTCTTAGTTTTTCTTCTCTCACACATTCTCGCTTAATCTTTCAATTCTCCCAGGCCAACCTGAAGGAGGCTGAGGTTTCCATTCCAGCCAAACTGCACAACTCTTTGATTGGATCCAAGGGCAGTCTGGTGCGCTCTGTGATGGAAGAGTGCGGAGGTGTTCACATCCACTTTCCGGCGGAGGGCTCAGGGTTGGACAAGGTCACTATCCGAGGTCCTGCAGAGGAGGTGGAGAGAGCCAGGAAACAACTGCTGCAGTTAGCGGAGGAGAAGGTGAAGAATGAGATGAAGATTTAAAGCAGAAAAACAATCCTTGGGTCATTCAGACTATGTGAGACATTTATTTCTTTTGTCCCATCAGCAAGTCAACAACTTCTCAGTGGAACTTCAAGCCAAGCCAGAGTACCACAAGTTCCTGATAGGCAGAGGAGGAGCTAATATTCGACGGGTACGGGATCGAACCGGAGCACGAATCATCTTCCCATCCCCAGATGATCCAGAACAGGAGCACATTACCATCATGGGTAAAGAGGAGGCTGTATGGCTTGCTCAGAAAGAGCTGGAGACCCTCATTAAAAATCTGGTATGATGACAAAAGAGAAAGTCAAACATTAGAGTTAGTGTTTCTTTGAATGCATTTCCTTCAGTTCATCTGTCCTTTCTTTTCAGGATGATGTGATAGAGGACAGTATGGTCATGGACCCCCGGCATCACCGTTACTTCGTCTGTCGGAGAGGGCAGGTGTTGAGAGAGTTGGCGGAGGAATATGGCGGTGTAGCTGTTAGCTTCCCTCGCACGGGCACACACAGTGACAATATCACTCTCAAAGGACCCAGAGAGTGTATTGATGCTGCTAAGAAACGCATTCAGGAGATTGTTCGAGATCTTGTGAGTTTCATATTCAATCTTTTTTACCAAGAACAGTATATACACTGCTGTTCAGCAGTTTTTGAAAGTATATCGATCTAACTATCTACTGATTGATTGATTGCTTGATTGTCATTATCTGCTAATGTGTCATCAGGAGTCACAGGTGAATGTGGAGGTGTTGATTCCTCAGCGGTACCACAGAGCCATCATGGGACCCAAAGGCTGCAAAATTCAACAAATTACACGGGAACATGAAGTTCAGATCAAATTTCCAGACAGAGATGAGTCTGCAGGTCTCTTCCTTACACTCTCAAATGAGTTTAGGCATTTTTTCATTCTATTAAGTGATTCGACTAAAATATTTACAAGCTATATTATTTCTTGTATGTATTTGTGGCTGGCAGCTCAGGAAGCTGCATCTCAAGAGAACGGGGATACGGACCTCATCCCTCGGAAGTGCGATATCATCACTGTGACGGGTCGAGCTGAAAAATGCGAGCTGGCTCGTGCAGCTTTACTTGTAAGGAATTCTGGAAATTCTAGCTGTCTCTTTCGTCCTGTGGTGGATTGGTTTTCATTCTCTTTATTCCATTTTTCCTTCCTTTTGCATTCTAGGCCTTAGTTCCTGTGACGATTGATGTTGAGGTTTCCTATGACCTTCATCGTTACATCATAGGACAGAAAGGAGCTGGAATAAGGAAAATGATGGAGGACTATGAGGTAGAGACATATTTAATTGTACTTTGTGCTACCATTCAAAGTTTGGGGTTACTAAGGTTGTGTTTTTGAAAGAAGTGCTCACCAAGGTTGCATTTATTTGATCAAAAATACAGTAAAGACAGTAATATTATCAAATACTATTACAACTGTTTTCTATTTTAATAGAAATTCAATTTTACTTTAGTCTTCAGTATCACAAGATCCTTCAGAAGTCATTCTAATATGCTGATTGGTGCTCCAGAAACATTTCATATTATTATCAAAGTTGAAAACAGTTGTGCTGCTTAATATTCTTGTGGAAACCAAGATACCATTGTTCAAGATTCTTTGATGAATAGATTTGAATAGAATTGAATAGCATTTATTTGAATAGAAATCTTTTGTAATATTCTAAATGTAGTATTCTAAATGCCTCTACTTTCACTTTTGATTAATTTAATGCATCCTTGCTGAATA
>SCHK01146363.1:18622-30071 GCA_004124795.1 Poropuntius huangchuchieni | reverse complement strand
CTAAGAATATAATTAAGTAATTTATTCCCAAATGAAGCATGAACTAAAAGAGTTGCTTTCTTTGAAGATCTGCATCGTTAAGCATGGCCATTACTCAAGACAAAGGAAGACTGAAACCCTGGCCTGTGATCTTCAATGTTCATCTTTTGTTTTGCACCCACATCTTTTAGACAGACTTTTTTTTAGACGGATGGTGGGTTTTGTGTTACATATAAACGAAAGTGCACTCTTGATAACCCTAACAGTTTAACTTATCAGGTTACAAACAATGTTATGATGTAACAGGTCTATTAGGTTATGGAATAGTATTAAATATGGTATCATTGCAAATTCCAGCAGCTATATCAAATGAACTACTTTCACTGCTACCCATGTTTACATTTTTTAATTCAATTTAAAGTACAAGCAACTTTGAGGTTGTCACACTTAGTTTGTGTAGCCTAACACATGATCCTTTTAAAATATCTTATCTCACTTTGTGCTCATAACCCTCCATATCGCAGCACAGAAAGTACTGTGTAGTGCTTTTTTAACAGTAGCTAAAACAGTTCAGACCCTGCAGTCACATGAAGTACTAAACAGTAGAAACAGACTCCCACTCATTTTATACTCTGTTATTGTTTGCTGACAGCTGCAGCAATTCTGCATTCATTTTTATTGCTGTAGTAAATGTACACTCATTTTCAAGGCAACAAGCATTAACACAAATTTAATATAATTAAATATTAACAAAAAAATTAATAAAATACATATATAAATAAAAACATAAAAAGGGAAAATAAAGAAGCGAAACATTCATACAAGAGGAAAGCAGATAACTACTAAAATATGTTTTTCTTCTAATGTAATAATGAGACTGAAGAAGTGAGTCTGTTTCAAATAAAAAGTGGGAGCACTTCATAATAAAATAAACTGACAACGCTCTAATGATAATCCTTGGAATGAAAGGACTGGGTAATTTCAGTAGGCTTATGGAATGCGTCGTTCTTAACGCTTCCGACGTCACAATGGGTAATGATACTTTGTTGCGACTCGAGCAATGTTGATTTAAAATTCGATTCAGAACGTTCCTAAAGGCCCGTCTGACGTCACTGTTACAAAATTCTAAAAGAACTGCGAATTATTATCATTGTGCTCCATTATTTATAGTAACATTAATAAATGTGATAAATATATAGCCATTATAAAACTGAAGGTTTATCATGTAATGTCTTTTATGAAAATGCATGATGTTTTTCAGTATTAGAATAAAATATAACTACGAGAAATATTAATGTTAAAGTAAGATTAAGCAGGTTTATGCTAATAACTGACATATTAGAGTATGATGGATATAAAGGCTTTTGTTGATGCACCTACAGGCCACCGATGTGCGACAGTTGTGACGTCAGAAGCGATTCAACCACGATGATACTCGACCAAACCAGTTCTCTAAAAACAAAATATCTTCGCATGTAACACAAAGAGCATTTAATTATTACATACCTAACACATCAGCAGACCTGTGCCGGGCTATGAAGCACGCGTCGTCTCCATAACACATCCCTTTCTTCAAGATCCCCTTCCGAAAATCCTTCCCGAAGCCGAAGCTGGCGGACACCAGGCTGTAATCGCGGCTGTCGGTTTGAGAGAGTCCGCCGATGACCGCTCGGGCCACCAGTCTACCGTACGAGAGAACGGAAAGCATCACCCCCGGACTCCGCTGCAGGGGTAGTTTGGGTTAGTTAGACTACTAACAACAGATCCGCGGCTCGAGATGACGTCTGGAGATGTCACAACACGCGCATCCACAATGTCTATCAATCAGCGTCGACGTTCAAATTCTCGCTGTCTTTACGCATCAGCTCTCCATAGCGATCGATCCGATGCGATTCAGAACATCCAAGTCGATCCGGGTTTTATGAAACTCTTTCTTCTCGAGCTGAGCCCCATCGCTGCGCGCTCTGCTCGCGTGTCCGCTCGTGAACTGCTGCCGAAGGCCGCGACGCGACTGAAGTCTTGTGACTGCTTTGACGTCAGACGCCGTTACGCAACCTCTGCACCTTTAATGGAGTATTAAAAAAACACTTTTAATGGACACCAATGAAAGAGACTTGTTGAAATACACAGGCCGCAGAGTTCATTTATAAAATAAGACGTACAAACTGAACCTGGTTACACTTTGTAATAAAATACGTGTACAATACTGTATCAAAATTCGATTTAATGACTAAAAATGTCAGAATGTAGCCACTAAGTTAAAAACGAGTATATATATATTCACCTATCCTTGGACCTGCACACGTGAGTGTACATGAAATTTCAAAGGTAAAGCATATTTCACAAATATTATATAGCCTATCCTATGTATGGTCATATTAAAAAGTGGCTTATTATTATATTTGTATTTTTGTAGTGATGCAGATATAAAATGAGCTTGGTCTGTTTTTGTTTGTTTTAGTGTTGTCTTGACATTGCAGCCCCTTCCTTGGTAAAATACAAAGAGGTTTCATTTAAAATATTCAGATTCTGTTTTCTAAACAATCATATTTTATATAATTTAACATGAATTTGTGATTCAGGATAGGACATTTGAGGAGTTATAGTGCCAAGAGCTTTACTCTGAAACAGCTTGTGATTTCAGTCACATCAGGACACAGTCCGAGAACATGGACTTACAAACCTCTGGTTAAAGGCCAGCTTTTGAAGATCTCAGCACGTGTTAGTTGAACTTGGCTGAACCACAGATTGTTCAAATACATGCACTAGATCAGCACTGGCTCTGATGTTGATTTTTAGCATTAGTTTTACTTGCATTTAATTCTTGAAGGAATTAAAGTTTTACTGAGTGATAATTAAGGTTATCTTTTGGAAATGTGGTAGAAAATTTGAGTTCTTAGTCTTCATAACTCCATCTATTTCAAATGGAGTTGTTATGGTATGTTATAAAACCCTCTATGAATTATTTAAGGCTTTGTCGCCATCTAATGGTCGTACTCGCGCAGTACATTTTAGACAAACAAGATTCATTAGATACATGACAAACTCGTCTGTTAATAACTTACCATTTTTTTAACATAACAGCAGCAGGCCATTTTTAACTTGAATATGCAAAGCTTCCAGAGTCATTCGCGTCCAGTTATTTTCCTGTACAAAAACATCACGTAGTGCTGCTTTATATAGCAAATTTTGTTGTAATATTATTTAAATTTGTTATCATAAAAGCTGTTTGTAGTGGAAATAGTTTTACTGTTTATCACACTTTGTTATTCTTCTAGTTATTTAATAGTGATCAATGAATCAGGTAGTCTCGCGCATTCACAGAAAATTACTGATCTGATTTTTTTGATACTGAAAAATGTTACCTGAATATATTTTAGATTTTTTTTTTCATTAATCCTAAATGTCTTGTATACTTTTTTTTTAATACTGTAGTTTGTTCACCTGCTGCTCATGTGGCATTAAAAATAACATATCGAAATATACATTTAATTTTATAGTGACTGAATATATTAGATATTATGCCTTCTCTTTTCTGTATCACTTTGCTAAAAATATGTGTGTACTTGGCAAGCACTGGTAGCCTATTTTAACTGGAAATGCAACATTAGTTGCTCCCTGATGTAAAGGCAGTCTAATATGTTGTTTCTTGACTCCGTAATGTCAAGCTTGTCTCTGTGTCAGTCTTTTGATATACATTCTGCGATTTATTCAGAGAGAGAGAGAGAGAGAAAGCCTTGTCAAAGCACTGTAGAAATCAAGGTCATTCTACTTGCATAAAAACTTGTTGACCTGTGACTTTGCGCATCTATGAAAGGCTGTGCACTGTTGGTGGATGATTGTGTTTGACATTTGTTGTGTTTGTTTAGACTGTGATGACTCACTTCAGCAGAATTTTCTGTAAAAATGTTCCATGACTGCTTTTGAGGTTCAGGGTTGTGTTTATAATAATAGGGTCGGAGGCCTTGTAAGTAAATTACTCGGGCAGTAGGTGGCAGTAAAGACTAATGTTAGATGGCTCTTTACTGGGGTTTTCTGCACAGCTTGGCTTCAGTGCCACTGAATGTGAGTCTGCAGTCTGTATTGAATGTCTGCATACCAGTAATGGCAATAAAAGTCTTTCAATTGAGAACAACACACTATGTGATCAGTGTAGAATGATTCACAAATAAATGACCCGTATGGGCCTGTTCTTTATAGTGAGTCAAAAATATAGCACCAGTGTAATCAGATTCCTAAATAAATGACCCTTTTGAGCCTGTTATTTTTAGTGACAAGTGTCATTCTATTCTCAAATATATGACTTTTACTTCTTGCATTTAAAAATTAAAATAAATAAAGCGTACTTCTCGAACTAGTTGACTCTTATGAGCCATTTTGTAGTGAATCCAAACCATAGGCCTACAGACCTGCCAGTGTAGTTTATTTCCTGAATAAAAGACATGTTTGAGCCTCTAAATGCTTAAAAAGACGGGTGAACGATTTGAATAATTAAAAAAAAAAAGGTAGAAATTCTGGACTATGTTTCAAAATAGTCTGATGTTGATTCAGTAACCATCTTACCGTTGCTACTTTACTGTAATCATTTGACCAAGGTTGTAAGTTTAATTTTGGCATTAGTGGGGACATAACGGCGGGCAATAGACATTTAATTTTCCCTACTGAATTCTACACTCTTCCATTTTACATGATGGCTATTTCAATTTATATACTGTATATATTTTGTGTCAGAATCATTTGTTCAGTTATATTAGTTCTACAAATGCGAATGTCATTCATTAGATAGTGTTTACATTCTGTTCAAAATCTGCAGCAGCGTATATCAAACTGAACATTTCATCATTTTGGCCCACCATGTCTTGTCTTATTTTCAACACTAGACCTAGTTGTTATGTTTATAATGTTAAATCTTATAAATGTATTTTTGTTTTATAGGTGTGATTGTATTATTTTTCTTTATAATCAATCACACTTGGTTTGATATCTTTTTTTTTTTTTTTTTTTTAATGTAATACAGTGACATTCATACTTAATTGTGCAAAAACTGCACATGGCTGTTGTAAATTCAGATGAATTCAAATGTATAGGCTTATGAATAATTTTACTGCACATGTTTTACTGGGCACTGTTTATCAGTAAAATAACAAAACTACCTCCAATATTAGATGCATTTTATTCTCATTTGGTTTAATTGTTCAATTCAGTGCTGGAAATGAGAGACTACAGTATATAGCACAGGACAATATTTACTGTGTCATACTACATGTGTCGTGATGTTGAAATGACAGTTGTTGAACGTGATATATTTCACTCTTGGTCCTTCTCCTCCCCATGTGTGATGATGTAGACCAGATTCTTATAGTCCAGATTACCTGCCGCGTCTGGTGGGAAAGCACTAAACATCTGCTCCATCTGAGGAAAGATGGATAAAAAAATGGCATTATAGTGTTTTTGTGAGGGGTTGTGTGTTTTACACAGTATAAAATTCACTAGCCGTATTCATAATCTATAGATAAACACAATATAATGTCACCTCCTGCTTTCCATTCACATAGAATATAAATGTCAATGTGACATACGGCACAGTGCTGTCAAGGACACAGAGAGCTGAAGTGTTAGACATAAAACAAATAATCTCAGATGTCAAACCTCTTCTGGAGAAAATCGGTCTGCTTGTGTTGTCAACATCTGTGCCAAACTGTGAGGAGAGAAAACTTCAGTGTGACCTTTTGATATAATCGAATTACTTCTGGCAAACATTTCAGACACTCAGAAATATTTAGTCATGGATTTAAGATTTTAATCTTAATAATGAATTTCCATCCATTTGGATCACACAGTTTTTAATATAAACTATTAAACTCAATATTATGCATATTTTTAGTCACATAAATGAAACAGGTATGAGTTCTGCACTCAAAAACATCATGACATAGTATATTTGAATATTTAAATATTAATCATGTTTTCAAAATGCATTTATTCAGATTGCCTACAATCAGCATAAATGTTCATTGTGAAAACGATAATTATTCAGTTAAAAAGTATGAAAATGGCTCAAATATGGCTGTAGAACAAGCAATATTCAGTTTGTTAAATGTATGATATTGGAACAGTTTGAATTTAATGGTGATAAATATATAAACCTGCTTATTCTATTTATTAGTACTATTACAGAAATTGTACCTGTTTCATTAATGTCTAATTGACAAATATGCATTAACCTGTGTAAACCAAACGGGTATATTTAAATATACAAAATGTATTTGTTTATTTTTTGAGTGCACGTGCATGCAGGGTTCGAAAAGTCTATATGTACTGCATATTTGACTTCAGTAGATTTTGAAGTCATAAGCTAAAAAACAAAGCAGAATCTCTGGAGAAATGGATTTGCAGAGAAGCAGGGCAGATTGTGTTGTTTTAATGGTACTCACAAATCCTTCCTCAAGGTCCCCTTTCCCTCTGGGTCGAACACTTTAAAGGCATTCAGAATGGTCTCCTCTGCATCGGAACCTGTTTTAAAAAAAAAAAGATTGTACAAAAGAAAACTGACGAGACCTAACTGTCTTTAAAATCCTCCAGGAATGCAATATGACATACTTTGTACAGATTCCTAGCGGTAATTCTATCACAATTCTGAGCTGATCCTATGGGAATCGTCATACAGTTCCTTATTGGCCTATTATGATTCCCAATAGGATCAAATGCTTCTGTAGGACTTCAAAAGGAAAAAAAATCCCTGTGTGATTTCTTGTTCACTCATGAGACTTTATTCCAAAATAGCTAGAGTTTTGTTTAAATGAAATACAATATACAGTAAGATTTTAAGAATAAAACTCGATTATACATTAAAAATCTATTATGTTTTTGAAAGAATCTCTTATGCTCACCAAGGCTTCATTTGTTTTTGTTTTTTTAAAAATACAGTAGAAACTGTATTATTTTGAAATATTACAATTGAAAACAACTGTTTTCAATTGTAATATATTGTAAAATGTAATTTATTCCTGTGATCAAAGCTGAATTTTCAGCATCATTACTCCAGTCTTCAGTGTCACATGATCCTTTAGAAATCATTCTGATATGCTGATTTGCTGCTCAAGAAACATTTCTAGGTATTATCAATGGTGAAAACAGCATATTTTTGTGAAAACGGTGATACATTTTATTTTTCATGAATCTTAGATGATTAGAAGGCTCAAAAGAACAGCATAAATAGAATTTACTTGTAACATTATGTATGTATTTACCATCGCCTTTGGTTAATTTAATGCATTGTTGCGGAATAGGTGTTCATTTTTCAAACAAAAAATTTATTGACCCAAAATTTTAATTAGTGGTGTAGATGTAAGTGGAAAAAAAATATATATATATATAGCTGCAAGCATGCAATTACTGGGGTTCAAGTGCTTAAAGTATTTAAGCACATAAGGAAAAAGACATTACATATTATTTAGCAAGCCTGTAACCACCTAAATTAATTATTAAAAAAGCATTTTTGGCAAATTCAGGTGATTTACCATGATGTTTTTATAATGTTTATGACTGTTTTAGCGCCAGCTGTGGTCCGATTTCCTTGAAACTTTGCATGCTTGTTCACCTGTGCTCAGCGGGTTTTTGCTTAGGCTTTATAGGCTTTTAGGTATATTTGGATAGGCCCCTTTTCTGAAGTTTTTTGAGATACGCAAATGGGGACCATAGACACTTGTGGCACTTTGGACCAAGACTGTGCAAAGAGATTTCGATGTTGATAGGACAAATGGTTGCCTAATTATAGCCATTTTTATGTTTTTTCCCTGTGATCTCAGCTTGGGCTCTTACACAACTGTTCCGAGTTTGGTGAATATATCTCATTCCGTTCAGGAGTTATAGGCATTTTACCAAAAGCGGCCCTACCCCCTTTGAAGTTTTGGCATCCCTTTGCGACAGTGAGTTTTTGATATTTATTAATATTCGCTCTCCAGAGAATCTTTTTGCACTGGTTTGGTTCCGATTGGGCGAAAAACCTAGGACTAGTTCGCAAAAGCTGGTTTTGCAAAAAAATGCGAAATACACAAAAAATTTCACCAGGCTCACGATCAAATCTGAAGCGTGCGTTTCTACGACTTACAGTTTGGTCTGCATGATCAGTTTTACGTGGAAATTGCTCATCCGTGAACATTCTAACAATTACAATAGGGTTTCAGCGCTATGTGCTTAAACCCCTATTAAGATAAAAAATATTAGAATAGTTAAAAAAAGAACTTTGAATGATCAAGAAGTTACAGTCTGAAATGCTGGTCTTAAGTTAGTGGCGAGGCAACATAAAGATACTTGCTTTTATAATCCTGCGGGATAAATTATAAGTCCTACAGGGCTTTTGGATTCTTAGTACCACTTCACCCCACCGTTTACCTTTAAGCTTCTCCCCAAACATGGTGAGGAAGACGGTGAAGTTAATGGGTCCTGGAGCCTCCTTTAGCATCTCGTCAAGCTCCTCTTGTTTGACGTTCAGGCGGCCTGCGGAGGCAGAGGTCAGAACCGTTGTCAGAGAGATGCTTCATCCACCAATGCAGAACGACACTGACGTATAGCAGAGATTATTACAGTCCACCTAAAGCTGCGAACGTATCCCTCAGGTCATTCTTGTCGATAAACCCGTCTCTGTTCTGGTCCATGATTGTGAAAGCCTGAGGCAGATGAAAGAGAGAGAATATAGAGTGTGTGTGAGAGGGATGCAAAATGTAGTCTGATGGTGTTTGTGTTTGTGAAAGGTGAAGACCTCTAGTGGCACCGAATGGAATTGCAAAAAATTATTAAAAATTAGTCGAACGTCGAATTAGTCGAATATATATATTTATATATTTTGTTTTATTTTTTGCTGAACTTTTAGTGATTTTGTGTTTTTGTCATTTTTTTAATATAGTTTTTATTAATTTTTTATTATTTTTTTCTTGCATTATTATATAGTTATTTTAATACATCAAGTAAAACTAAATGAATGATATTTCTTTAGCAACTAGCTGAAATAAAATATTTAAAAAACCTTGAACTTATTTATATTATTACAGCTATTTGCTAGGGCTACATTTCTCATTTTCATTTATTAACTTCATGCTGTGATGTGAAATAAAAATGAATAAAATATAAATATAAATAGATTATTATTTTTATTGTTAAATTAAAATATTCATTTTATTTCAGTTGAAGTTTATTTTGTGTATGTATGTATGTATGTATTTATTTATTTTCAAGGTTTTATTCTTAGTTAATAACCCCGCTTTGACTCAAACCAATGACAAGCCATTTTTAAATTTTTGGTGGCAGGGACAGATTATCCGAATAACGGTTTGCGACTCACACAAAGCTATCGTTTGACTCCAGAAATCTTGGAATATAATTCTCAAGTCACACGGCCTACCGTTATGATATTTTAAGGTAAATTAATGTTTTTTTGGAGTGTGAAAGTTCAAAAATTCTCCATTTGTGTTCCACAGAAAAAAACAACAACGTGTAATGACGAGGGTGAGAACATAATCACGAATTCATTTTTAGGTGAATTAATTCTTTAACTAAAGGTCAGACCTCTCTGTATGTCATGCTGCTTTTTTAGTATTTTATTTTGCAAAACTCCCTCAGTTGTGTATTTATAGTTCCTGTAATTCCACTTTACTTGGTGTCTTTGTGTTTGTTTGTGATCTGTGCGAGAGAGAGAGAGACAGACTGAAAGAGAGAGAAAGACGGCTAGCATTTGTCTGCACGTTCTCATCACTGCCATCTCGGATCAGCGTCATGCTTATCCTGTTTGTCGTGATCTTTTCACAGCCGCTTTGAGACCAGAGAGAACGTCTGTCCTGCTGCATTTTCCACGCAAATTTCAGGGCCCTGACAGCAGGTTGGAGTGTGTGTGAGCGAGTGTGTGTTCAGGGTGTAAATCACTCCGCTGTGCTAATCGTTACTGACACATTCTGAATTATTCACTAGCGATGATGAGCACTGACATATTGAAGTCACATACGGGAATCTCGCTGTAGATGCTCGATATCACAGTGAAAGAGTCACGATAAAGACAATTGTCATAGCAATTAGAGTCAAACGAGCGCTTGGTTTGTACCTCTTTGAACTCCTGGATCTGTGTTTGTTCAAACATGGAGAAGACATTTGAATTGGCTCCTTCTGCCCGCTTCTTTGCCTTTTTGGGTGCCTGCGCAGAATAATCACATGTTACTTGCTAAATAGAAGTATGCTTGGCATTATTTCAGTTCAGTTTTTTGCAATCTTTCTCCAAAAAGAAAAAGAACATGCTTCAGAAATCTTCCTTTTTGGCTGATAATGTGAATTTTACCTCTTATTTTACCTGTTTTACTAGAAAATAAATTACAAGTACATTAAGTCATTTTGGAAAGGTATATTTTTCCAGCTAGGATGCTTTAAATTGGTCAAAAGTGACAGTAAAGACATTTATAATGTTACAAACGATTGCAATTTTGTATGAATGCTGTGCTTTTCAGCTTTCTATTCATCAAAGAATACTAAAAATAAAATTGTGGTTTCCATAAAAATATGAAGCAGCACAACTGTTTTCAACATTGAAAATAATCAGAAATGTTTCTTGGCAGCAAATCAGCATATTAGAATGATTTCTGTAGAATCATGTGACGCTGTAGACTGGAGTAATGATGCTGAAAATTCAGCTTTGATCACAGGAATACATAACATTTTAAAATTGCTGTAGTTTTAATCAAACAAATAGAGAAAAGAGACTCCTTTCAACAACATTTACAGACTCCAAACTTTTTTTACGCCAGTGAAATGGGTTGTAAGTGCCATTTGAAGTTCGCAATTGTTTCTCCTACACAGTAGTCTTTTGCTGAAGTCTCCTTCGAAAAGGCCCCATAAATCTCACACGACTCCTCCTAACATCGTCTCAGTACTAACTCAAACACTTCTCTTCAAATTCTTCCTGAGCTGCTATTCATGTTCATTTCAGCTCTTCTGTGTTTTTGCGTTTCTCTTAAGGAGTTTTAGGTGTAGCATCCTCCTCCTGAGCAATGAAGGAGCATCCTGTGAGCAGTAACGTGTTGAGTGTGTGAGAGTGGATGTATAATTAGCTGGGAGCCAGTGGATCAGATGTGGGATTACACACTGGCGCTGGCTGTTGACAGCCTCATCTCTGAGCCTGTTGATAGGTAATCCCACCAAGACAGGGATTAATCGCTACTATTTACATTCCTGCCACAGAATTTGGAAAACATTGCGAGATGCGTTTCTGCT
The DNA here is from genome assembly GCA_004124795.1 of Poropuntius huangchuchieni. NCBI lineage: Eukaryota > Metazoa > Chordata > Actinopteri > Cypriniformes > Cyprinidae > Poropuntius > Poropuntius huangchuchieni. The sequence continues at coordinate 18,839 of SCHK01146363.1, read as the reverse complement.
CGATGACATCGCAGCTCGACAGCTGCTCGTCTGCCTTCTGTCTGGATTACATCTCAACAGTTGTGCTGTAGACGAGGCCAGAGCTCAACCACCAAATATGCTGAGTATTTTCAAAGGATTTTTTAATAAACAGCATAAACAAACCCAGAGGAAAATGTTATTGCTCAAAGGATCATAACTCAAGGGAGTTCTTATATATCTGTCCATCTATCTATCT
>SCHK01146242.1:623-12801 GCA_004124795.1 Poropuntius huangchuchieni | reverse complement strand
AATTAATTCGTACAAATTTTAGACAATACAATAAAATCCCAAAAGAAAAGACCCAACATATGTATTTAATTACATATCAAAAAAGAAAATAGAGAACTACAGTCTATAACAAAGTACTCTTACCAGTGATATTTATAAAATGAAATCGCATTTTAGAATATTTTGTAAAAACAAAAACCAAAAAAGAGTTTTAGAACTTCATCACATAATTATTAATATGATTGTTATTATTTTTAACGCCCGTATAATGGTTACGTATTTAAATGCGTAAATCAATTTCATATATAGCCTATATGTACTCAATCTATTAATGCATTAGTTTTGAATACAGCACATTGATCGCTTCATTTGTTTGATGATCCAACGAGCCAAGTTTTCATTCTTAACTTGTGTTTTATGACCGTCAGCATTCATTATTTATTCTAACAGACGGTCAGCGGGTCTGTCCATCGAGCCAGACATATCCAAAAAGACATGGTGCTGGAACATACTCAGCACGTGGACAAAAATGATTCAAACTGCCAAATAATTAAAGAATTATTAAATATCTATATCTATATAAAACAACACTTCATTTTTTATAGATTTGTCCTTCGAGAAACCTCGGCTTTAAAATGTATAAACAGTTTCTAATTAATATGTTAATGGCAGTCATAAATGTGGACTACAATTTCAAATAATTATTTTTCAATTGCACACTGATGCATTTATTCGACATACATTAAATTAAGATAACTCACATAGTCAAAAACAAACTCTCGACCTCTCAAATTTTACCTGACCAAATAGAAAAAGCATGTGTTGTAAAGCCTTAGATTAAATCTTTTTTCGAATTAATTTCAAATTTTACAAATATCAAAACACATTTCCGATGTATATATATATAANATTAATTTCAAATTTTACAAATATCAAAACACATTTCCGATATATATATTACAATAAACTTAAATACAGTATTCGTGTACATGCATTAATAGATTTGCAAAGACATGAAATTTATAGTTCGATTGCCAATCTGCAAAAACAAACAAAATACAGGCTTTTTTCATTCAAAGCACGGCAATATTTTTTGATACTCACATATCCATTCTGTCAGGCCTATCTAATGAGAATAAATACAATGCATTGCAAATATGAATTCATATTTCAACAGACAGATTAACATAGAATTAATATGACAATTAACAGTATCCGTAAAGACACATCCTTGATCAATTTCGATGTTCAGCTCGTGGGAAACGACGAAGATTTTTCGTTCGTGGTGGAAATGTGTAGGAAGGAGTGGGTATTTTTGAAGAATGCCGACACCCACGTTCATCTACACACAATAGCTCCTGTGTAGCTGCAAAAACACATGGTTTCTCTCTTACAATCAATATGTAATCCTATTCATTCCCAAACCTTCGATAAAGGCTGACTTTCCAAAAACGAAAACATAAAACGATCGATTTTTTGGTCCGAAATAATAACGCTGGTCCATTCGATGAACATCCGGTTTGAAATTATGATCAAGTTCAATCCTCTAATCGGAAAATATCACTTTTGTAAATTTAATTTATAAAATGGGGAAACTCTCAACCGTGAGTACTACGTTGTTCTCTTCTTCCTGGCCACATATGATCTAAGGGAGTGTTAGATGGTTTAAATGTGTTCTTAGGGCACTAAGCTGTCAGACCTTTTGGCGTGTAAGATTGATAGCGTGCAGGCTTCCAGGGCTCTTTGTTTGGAATATAAGCAATAAAGTGCTCGAGGCCTACACCTACTTAGCTAAAGACTTCTAAGGACAACATAGAAGACACATTCTTGAACGTAAAAGACTAAAGAATGTACACTTTTATTTTATATCTTATTAATAAATGTATTGTATGTGTTTGTCTGTGAGACGATTTAACGTCGTTCGAACAAATTGGAGATCAATTTAGGTCAAATGTGTAGTGTGTTATTGTAGTGTGTAATACACCTAATGTACAATTATAAGTTTTATTTTCACAAATTCTGCACTGAATATCAATTATGTTAGTTGCACTGTTAGTAAGTAGAAGAATGTAACCTGAAAAATATCTGAATTAATACAGTTTATAGTTTCAAAGCCACAGCAATTTAAAAAAAGAACTGCAATGTATCTTAAACTAAAACAACATTAATACACATGCAAGCGTAATGCGTCAGTGCGCCCGTGAATACGCGGGCGCGTCAGGGCTTTCACAGAATTTGTCTGCGCGCGATGTGTGCGCGCGTACTGTCTCGCGCGCTTCTGCTCGTGCATTGGCAAACGGGAGCGCGCATTCTCTAAGAAAGTAGTAAAAACCCAGACTTGCAGGATTAATGGGTTTCCTCGATCGTGGCTATTGGTGTGTTTATGTGTCCAGTGGATGTGTTGGGGTATCTTCAGCCGAGGGCTGGTCAAACAATAAAGGGAGAACAGCAGACGGACTCGTTGTCACTTTGTTTCAGGTACTGGCTATACTTACAATCTACGGAGCAGTGGGCAAACTGACCATAAATGCGTAAATAAACTAGCCCGTCCCAGAGAGTGAGGCGTTCCTCTCGGACTTTTTTCGATCAATCACACAGACAGTGGCTTCTTTTGATTAAACCCCAAATTGTCATTGGACAGAGGTAATCATGTGACAAGCAATACGGTCCAATTTCAACCTTGTCTCCATGAAAGCAATAGTTTAATGGCACCGCGGTCCCCATACGGCCGTAATCAGCAAAATAGTTTTTTTTAACCCGGCACGATATTTCATTTTATCTTCCTTGGGTCACAAATTTGTGAGCGGCGAATTTGGAAGACTTGGAGGAGATGAATTACGAATTCGAGCGAGAGACGGGTTTTATCAATAGTCAGCCGTCGCTCGCTGAGTGCCTGACATCTTTTCCCCCTGTCGGTGATGCATTTCAAAGTTCATCAATCAAGAGCTCGACGCTTTCACACTCGACACTGATTCCTCCTCCTTTTGAGCAGACCATTCCAAGCCTGAACCCCGGCAGCCACCCTCGCCACAGCCGGCCCAAGCAGAACTCTAATGGCTCATGCCCGCTGCCTGCCGCATCCTTACCCCCAGAGTACCCTTGGATGAAGGAGAAAAAAGCATCCAAGAAAAACCAGACAACTTCGACAGCAACAACCACCACCGACCCTGGTCCACTATACTTCTCCCCTCAAGGTATTTGGATTTAATGCAATTTTATTGTTTTAGAGTTTATTTTAAAAGAAATGCAAGTTATTCTTTTTTGTTGTTGTTATTAATTTCAATAGCTGTGTTGCGCAAGGCCATGCTGCTTGAAAGTACAAGATAGTTCGTTATCCTCATGGGTCACGCGAACTTAATGCGAACAAGTTAATATCTAAAAGTTTTTTGCTAGTTTTTGGATGCGAAGGATCTGTTCTGAACAACTCCTAAACTCCGTGTTAGCTACTTGTAGTGTAGGGCATGAATTTTAATATTTGACAGTAATGAAGAATGATAGATTGCCATTACTCAACTCGGCAGCTGGCGTGTTCATTAATCTTCACTCGGACCTCTCCGCACTCACACCAGACACATCAGTATATTCTGGCATAGGGGATGAGGACACAAATTATTGAAGTGCCGTGGCTCCATTCCCACAAACAATTTATGCTCCCTGAGAAACGCGATATATTTGACAAGTTTGTGGGGTCAGCTTTAAGCCCCCGCATTGTAAAAATCAAGAGTTATAATTAGTGGCGTATCAATAATGTATAACGCTGTGATCCCTTCATAGGCTCGCCCGAGATTTCTGATGGTGGCAATGGGGCAACTCGCCGACTCAGAACGGCGTACACCAACACGCAGCTGCTGGAGCTCGAGAAGGAGTTCCACTTCAACAAGTATCTCTGCCGGCCGAGGCGTGTGGAAATCGCCGCTCTGCTGGACCTCACCGAGCGGCAAGTCAAAGTTTGGTTTCAAAACCGGAGAATGAAACACAAACGGCAAACGCAGTGTAAAGAGAACCATCACGGCGATGGAAAACCACCGAGCCTGGAGGAGGCAGGCGGACGGGGTGATGGGAAATCTTTTTTCGAACAAGTGGCAAACAATGTATCAGGGGCGCTTTTGGAAAGAGAGGGTTATCCATTTCAGCAGAATACCTTAACTTCTCAACAGTCACAGAATGGACACAATAGTGATTCCCAAAGCGCAACTGTCTCGCCTTTAGGTAGCAATGACAAACATCTGAAACATTTTCCCAACCCGTCACCCACTGTTCCTATCTGCGCCTCAACAATGGCCCCGGATTGTGCATCTGCTCCGGACAATGGCAGTCCCTCGGCCCTGGACGTCTCTTTACAGGACTTCAACGTTTTCTCCAATGATTCCTGCCTACACCTCTCAGATGCCGTGTCCCCAAGTTTGTCAGAATCTGTAGACAGCCCCATTGGTTTATCTACGGAGGCCTTTGATTTCTTCTCTGAGACGCTTACAACAATCGACCTGCAACACTTGAGCTACTAACTCTAACTGAAGTTTCATTATAGGGACGTCAATATCTTTCTCACATTGATGGTCTGTGTGTTTAATTGTGACTTTAAAAATAGGCCTAGACCATTAATCAATGAGGTAAGTTTTTCAATAATCGAGAGATAATTTTTGTTTACAGAGAAAATATGGCAGGAAAAAAGTGATATTTTTCACGTTTTATTTTTGTATCGTTCGCCGGCAAAGCGCCATATTTTCATAGAATAAATTTGTACTTGTTATTAAAAATAACAGCGGTGTTATTTATTTCTGCGGTATTCAGATCAAGAAATAACAGGTTGCTACTAAACGAGGTAATAGCCCTATTTAAAAAGTATAGCCTATATCACTATACACTTTTACTGATTTGTTATGATAATGTGTATTTACGAGAATTAATGAATTCTATTAGCATTTTTCGAGGGACAAATTTAGATATGTATAAGGCTGCCAAATGTATGTTTCTAATCGCTAATCAAAACTAATAGCTATCAGTTATCCCGAAAACTATTTGTGCGCAAAATTAATACGCAGTTAGGTATGTAATTGCGTGTTACGTTCTTTTTATTAATCTTTGTTAATTTCCCTGTAGCCTAGTTGGCGTTAAATTTAGATTTTTTTTTAACAGTATGAAATGAACCCATGGGAAGTTTTAGATGCCATCAAATTTGTAGACTAAAACAGAATGCCTCAAGGAGATTGATGACTTGATGCTGCGTACACAAACAAGTCCCTAACTGTATCTGACGACACAGGGAGTCTCCTGGCCAAGAGTTGTAACGTTTTGGAGTTCAGCAATTAAATTTTATTGCCTATTAAACCTTCGACAGGGGGTTGGTGTTGAGGCAGCACTCCACGTAATTCAATCCGCCGCTGAGAATGAGAAGGGAATTCAACAGTCAAACCACATTTTAACATTAATTATTTAGTTTATATCATTTATTATAATTATCAGTTTATCTGCCGTTTATAGATTTAATTTACATTTGATAAATGTAACTGTGTCCCGAATCAGATCAATGCATCTAATACAAGAGTTAGGCCATCAAATGAAGTAGCCTATCGTTTTATCAATCTGGCAGTATAAACTAAAACTTAATTCTGCTCGTGTTTTATCAATATGAATATTTATACTTTTAAATTTAAAATAGTTGATATCTGAATAAATAGCTAATAAACAATCTCATTTGATTACCTCGGCCCTGCTCTCCCAAGATCTTAACTAGCCTATATGGGCTTATCTATACGCTATCTGATTGATCCCCGCTAGTTGTTATACAGCCATAAAACAACTCAATTTTAATCTTTTCGACAAGCCAGTATCTTAGCAAACGCTTTTCACCTTTTGGACAACAAAAAGCCTGTCAATCTATAGCCTTTAAGTTTAACAAACACATTTGTATTTAGGTAGGCATATATTTATTTTAAATGAGTTTTTTTCCCTGAAGTATTATGGCATTTATATTTGTTCCACATTAGATGAAACTACAAATAATCACAAAATAAAATAAATAGTTTCACCATCATTAGTTCTTATCCGTGGCTGGTTTATCGAGTTTAATAATTATGGTGACTCGAGCCACTTCTGTAAATGCTATATAGCCTACTCCACGTTGTAGGAAATCCTATTGTAAGGATACCAACACAAACCTGAATTTATAAAAGACGACTTCACCTCGAGAAGAGTGTTCTGTGAAACCTAGCTTCGGAGAAATCTAGCTAGGATAATTTCCAATTATCTGACGCCACGTTGCAATCGCTGTGTAGCCTAAGTGTCGAAATGGAAATGAGGCCTAGCGGCCAAGAGCTCACACCGCTGAGGCATTTGTAGAGACGCAGAATGATCCGAGTCCTTGTATTAGATCAGGCTAACTTTACACCCACACAATGTAGGATTGATACATTATAACCACCGCAGACCTACTAATGTAGTTATATTATAACTTCGTGGTCTGAGGGCTTTTCAGTTAGCCTATAACAAAGTAGGCTCGTCTTTAAATGCCCTTATCTTTCATTTGGTTTTTTTTAAATGTTATATTTAGAATTTTCAATCATACACAAAAAGATGTTTACAGAAAAGCCCTTTTATCGCTTTTTACAAAACAAAGCTCAAAATCGTTTAGTCTCTAAAGGCGTTGCGCCAAATCGAGCCTGGACAAATAGTTTGACTGACGTCCTTTGACGAAAACAAACACGTGATCGGCATTCTTTAACTAGGTTAAAGACTGAGTTGAGATTTGGCACAGAGAAGTCATCAACACCCAACTAGCTACCCAAAAGAGATTTTTGCATCATAGGCTTACAGGGAAAGGCTTAGAATTACAATTCAAATCCTTTTTACAATTTTATAATTAATCTTCTATTACAATTCTGAAAAGCCCTGAATAAAAATCATGTAAAAATGTATAACATAACCTTCTCATTGAGGCAACTTTTCACATTCTACACATATACATTTTTGGAAGTCAGCTGTGTTACCTCTTTCGTGGCTGCACCCCATTTTTAAAGCTGTGGTTGTAAAATAGAAAACTGGATAAAACAATTTTGCCTTTCCATAGTGAATATGCATCACAATAACTGAGCCACTACTAGCACCTGGGTATCATTGCAGAAACATTTGCTAAAATATGTTACTGCACGGACGCTTCAAGTAGCTATAATTATCTGCTTACTTATTAAAGGCTGCCATAAAGTTTGACAGTCACATAACTTTCATGATCCTACCCAAATTGAAAAATCAACTTTGCCTTAATGCAAACTGATGTGAAACCATTTGGTATGCATAATATGTACATGTAATTTGGGGCTCCTGCAACAATGTTATTTTCTCAAGTGTTTTGCAGCCTAAATTTATGGCTTTGGTTAGGGAGCCTGACATATTTTTGGTCATCCCAGCATCTACAAGGATCGATGAACAATCTGTGCAAAGTAAAATTCCTGTCCCGACAGCTATAAAATGCTTAAAGAGAAAAGGCCTATGCACTGTTAGTCCACTGACTCAATCTGTAATGTCTATGCAGGCATTTAAAGTCAGTGCAGTCAGCCTTCCACTGGTTTCCATGGAAACCTTGCATTTAATCTTGGTGGTCCCTTTTGTCATTCCTATGCAGGTGGGCTTCATGCAGATATTCTGAGGGTAGAGTGAAATTAGAGCAGAAACACTAAATATAAACAGCAAGATGCATGACAATGCAAACCGTATATATGAATTTTAAGCGTGCAGTTATGTAATGCTTAGGAATTCTTCACTCAAAAATTACAATCTGTTATCATTTACCCACACACATGTACTGACTCTCTTTTGTGAAAAACAAAAGAAGATATTTAGAAAAATGTTCAATGTTGTTGAGGGCTCCCCTGATTTTCATTGTTTAGACAAAAACAGTCTGTGTTCTGCTGAAGAAAAAAGTAATTAGGCTGTGGAATGGCATGAGGGTGCATACATGATGACAGAATTTTCATTTTTGAGTGAACTATCCCTTTAAGGCTTTAAACCTTTTAAGGATCTGAATCAAATTGAATGGCTCAAGTAGAAGGCCAACCACAGCAACACCACAGAATACAAATGAACAAATTAGCTCTATGAAGCATGATATTATCTCATAGATCATGTTTATGGAATTCCTGAGGTATGCAATTATTCTTCTTCTAGTTGCACTTACGTGGTCTGCTTCTTAAACATCTCTTTTCATCTAACATAAAGTGTTTTTCCTCCCGCGGCTGCAACCGAGGCTTCACTATGTAATGTTAAATCAAATGACTAGCACAGGTTCACTCAGAAACACTGCAAAAGCCTCATGAATATATCTACAGTAATTAATAATCAAAGAACCAAATCCATGCCAAAGAGAAACACGGGTACAACGGTTACAAATGTACATTTCTGAGATAACTTATGATTGATGCATTCTTTTTTTGACATTAGACATTAAACATTAAAAGTAAACTCAAGGTTCAATCCAATTGAGCCCAGCCTTTTTTTTCTCTCTCCAGAAACAGGTGGTGAAAGTGGTGTCAAAAGACAGTTTAAATGTTTAAATGTAAGCTAATTCTAAGTCTTTTAAAAACAACACCTGAGCAGCCTAATCCCTCAAAGGCCAAGGGGCAAAAACACCATTTCATCCATCACAAAGTTGAACTTCACAGATACCCCTGCACCCTACAGGCAGTGTGAATTACAGTGGCAAGAGCGTGCCCTCAGATGTTCCTCCTTCGTGTTCGGAGGCTGTTCAGGTGGTCTGATTCAGATATGACTTACCTGTCACATGTCATAGTATTTGCTGGTGACCTCACCCATCTCAGGTATGTTTTCAAGTCTATTATGTCTTCTCGCGTCTGCCTTAAACCTTACGTTTTGGCCCAACGAAGCAATTCTTCTCTACCAGCTCTCTGAAACAAAACCAAAGCAAAGGAAAATGTTACAAGCTCAAGTCACAAAGCTTGCAAGAAAAAAAAGGAATGATTCAGAATGTGGCAGTCAGTGGTTTCCATATGCACAAAGATGACAGTGCTGGCCAACTAAATTTGAGTCATGTCAACTAAAAATGATTAAAACATTGTTGTTTTCTCCTGGGTAAAACAAAGTATAATGCTAAAACTCTGGAATGAAGATTAGTACAATATGTCTAATTTATTAAAGATGATGATCACTGGTTATGATGATACTGATGTAAAATGGCGTTGAAACACTCACACACATTTCTCCCTTTGTGGGTTGGGGCCAGAAGCAGAGACGTGTGAACTGAGGTGAGTCCAGATCAAACAGGCTCGGCTGAGGAGCATGAGATATGGAGCTGCTCCCCTCTCCTTCAAAAGGTCAAAGGGCACTTCACCTCTCTTTCCCCCTCCACACCAGATGGATCTGTGGCCAGGTCAAATGAGGTTCAAGCAGTGCTCAAGCCGAGCGTATAAGCAGGCAGGATGTCAGTGTTGAATATCAGCCAATACTTTCATAAAGTAAAATTAGCCTTTTATTGTTTCATTTAAGTCAGAATAGCATGAATATATCACAACAAGGCTTGTTCGCAAAATATGGATCTAATTATAACGTGCAAAATAACTTGCTGAATTACTTTAAGAAATATTTTGGACTCAAAAAACAAATTCCACTCCTTATCATTTTCTAAGAGAGGTATTTTGAGAAGGTGACAGAGTGCAGGTCTCCTGGCAGGGATCTGCTCTCTGCAGTAATCTCTGTGAAACAGCAGTGGAGCACAGAGAGAGCGCACAGAGCCAGATGGAGATGGATAGCTATGTGTTTTCCTATGAAAGCTGTGCATCACCCCCATTCTTCACCTGTCTCCCTCCTCAGGATAAGTGGGCCTCACTACAAACAGCAGGACCATCTAAAAGGGGTGGAAGGTCCTTAGATCCTCTCACTAAAAATCCTCTAATGCACCAGCAGTGAGGTACAGAGGGCAAATAAAAAAAACAGAACATTCATCAGTTACTTACTGGAAAAGTCTGGAAATGAGGATTGCCGTTGTGGCTAAGGAAGTAGTGAAGCTCCTTGTCTTAGATTCAGATTAGATTAGATCATAATGTGCACGCTGTATATCTTTCCCATCTGTTTTTTTTCCGCTCTCATGCAAATAAAAACATCAAAAGTAAATATTATCACCATGAAAGTGAATTTGACGAATAACGCAATAAAATGACTTATGTAAAGTGTATCATTCCTGTCAAATCGTGCACGTAAAAGTGGATGAGGAAACGTGTGATTCCCCAGTGCACTGTTTGGGGTGAGCACTCTAGTTAAATGTTTCTGCTGGAGCAGGCGTGATGAATAATACTGTCTAATTTGAATAGTGGTTTCTGCAGGGTAGGCTATTGCTTCTTCCGTATTTCATAGTCCACTTGTAACTTCCGTGTTTCGAAGGCTATCTTGCTGGGTCAAGCGGTTTATCACAATGAGGTCCCTCCCGGAAGACTTAACGACACTCATCTCAGGTACAATCGCAATATTTGATAAAACAACAGTTGATAAAGCGAACGTTTAAGTCTCGAGCGCAGTCAGAATAGAATAAGAGTTTTTGTTTTCTGTTATAAACTCTTCATTTATTTCTGTTCATACGTGGCTGAAAAGAGGAAGTTTAGTCTACCGACAGACAGAATATTTCCCTGTAACTTAGTTAGAGCATAAAGTGGTCTTTGTTTACTTTTTTCTAAAGACGAGGCTGGGTGCGAATAGATATGTTTTGTGTTTTTTAACGTGTTGTTTTAATTACTAAGTCAACAATAGGTATGAAAGTAGAGAGTTTATGCAGATAAAGTTTCTATTTTTTTTTCTTGTGAAGTTTTTTTAAAAAAGTTTGAGTCGTAACATAGCCTACCTGTGGGAGACTCCAGATGCTAGCGATGTTTGAACACAGTAAAACGTTAGATAGTAGCCAGCTAACGTTACGCTAATTAGATGGAGTAAGGGTGTTATTAGCTGGCTGACCAGCTACAATGTTACAAAAAGCAGGTTGATAGTAGTTGTTTCTGGCCAAAGACCAGTTTCAGATGTATTTTCCAGCTGGGATGTAGACTTAAGTTTGCCAGTAAACTATTAGGCTACATTAGTTTGGATTGGAATAGTCGAAAGTTATGTTCCTCAAACAAGTGCACCTGTTTGCATAAACCTACTTGAGTTGAGGAATTCAATAAGGGTGAAAAATGACAACAACAAAAAGAGGCTACGCGTATAACACAGTGTCTGTTTACAGATCTGGAAACTTTTTTAACCGATGTCCTTAAAGGGGAGAATTTGAGCAAGAAAGCAAAAGAGAAAAAGGATGCCTTTATCAAGCGCATTAAAGATGTGAAAACGAGGTACGACAGAATGTATTCATGTAATAGCTGACTCTATGCTGATATAGTAGGCTATTTAACAAAAATCCACATTATTTGTGTTTCAGCTACCCTCAAGATTTCAAGGACAAACGTAAGTTTTGATATGTTTGTGTTTTGTGCGTGTGTCTGGGGGAGGGGCTAAAATACAAGCAGGTTGAAAGGAAAAACTAGTAGCCTACTTTCCCACTATGCTGTAGGCTAGTGTGTGCTGCAGTGTATCCTGATGCATCATAGTTAGCATTCATTCTGAACATGAAAACTTCAGCTCTTCATGTGTAAACATCTTTGCATGACATATAAAACACGCTGTTTCTCTTCTAATGGGAACACATGAAAAAAGTGTCCACCACATAACTGTTCACAGATCAGTTTCGAGTATCCTACTACAAATTTAAGGTCGAGATGTGGGTAGAGGGCTGAGCTTGGTATAGCACTTTACAGCGGCACTATTACCACATCACATTGTGAACAGGAAGTTATTTGTTATTTGGCACAAACATATGCTTAATTTTTGCTTTTGCTTTTATTAATTATATTGTGAGGCCATGTGATTCAAACAGGCTATAGTGCTACAGGAGATCTGTTTATCTTCCATATTAAAGGAATAGTTCAGCCAAAAAATGCAAATTTGCTGAAAAAGTACTCACCCTCAGGGCATCTAAACTGAGGCTGTTTATTCATCGGAACAGATTTGGAGAAGTTTAAACATACATCACTTGCTCACCAATGGATCCTCTGCAGTGAATGGGTGCCATTAAAGTGAGAGTCCAAGCAGCTGATAAAAACATCACAATAATCCACAAGTAACTGACACCAGTCCATCAGTTAATGTCTTGTGAATCTGCATGTTTTTAAGA
>SCHK01146176.1:207-16411 GCA_004124795.1 Poropuntius huangchuchieni | reverse complement strand
CATGTATATATTTCTATTCACATAATGTATATTATATATAAATATATTTAATATATAAACAAGATTTTTCTTAAATATATACATGCATGTGTGTGTATTAATATATACATAACAAATATACACAGTACACACACATATATTACATAGACAAAAACTTATTTTGGATGTGATCGCAAATAATCATTGCCCAATACTAATTAAAAGAAAAAAACTCTTTATGCTAGGTCTCACCATTTACCACCAACGTGAGTGTGAGGTTCTGATAAAGTCCATACTGCTGGATGCCGGTGAGGACGGTGTAGATTCCTGCATCCTCTTCAGCAACATCCCGAATGACCAGAGAAAACCCATCTACATGGTAACGGGAGCACCGCTCGGCGGCGACCATCCCATCCTTCAACCTAAGCAATAGATTCAGTTATTGAGTTTTTTGGGGGGGTTTTTTTCATTTTTAGCCAAATATGTTGTTTCTGTTCACTTTAATGAACATTTAATCAACTGCTTAGCAGCTGAACGATATAATCGCAGGAAATTTTACCAGATGACTTCAGGTGCAGGGAAAGCCTTTAGTTTTGGAGTAAGACGGAAAGATTTTTGTCCTGCAGAAGCCTGAACCACAGGGCCATCTCTGTGCTTGAGTCGAATGAAAGGCTGGTCTGGGAACAAACAGACAATCAGAAACACATGTGTGGACAACTGAGAGATAAAAAGTTGTAAACAGTGAATTAGAATCCATTAGAGGTGGAACAGCAGTTTGGTATGGTGTATATATAGTATAAATCTAAAATTTACAATCGTTTTCAACCCAGCAACAAGGTGACTGATTCTAAAACTCACCATAAACAATAACTGTGGTATTTGTTTCTCGCTTGGATGGACCACTTGTTACATGACATTTGTAAAGTCCTCTGTCTGCTTTGCTCAGTCTGGGGATGGTGAGAACACTGTAGAAGAGCATGTTGGTTCGGCTCCTTGATATACGTCTGATGATAGTGGCAGATCCATTAGCCTGAAGTAAAAAAAAAAAAAGCAAAGCAAATTGTGTCACAAACATCAAGAATATAAACAACATGGCTTTCAGATGAAAGATGAGGTCTACAAAACAGTTGTCCATTTAAAACAATTATAAAAGGGAATGTCTGTAAAACAATGCCTCCTTTGTCATTTAAAATTACTCTAGTTGCCAAAAAGAAAAAATTGAGTTTGCTCTTTTATAGCTCAGGATGTTAAATGGAGTTTGTTATGATGTTGCATTTAAATATCACAGTAATATAAAAACGAAAATAGAAGCAAATGAGACATATCGAGAAACGTATTTACACACATACAGTATACAGTACATTTCTATTAATTATTAATTAATTATATTCATTCGGTTATTATATTAATTGATTCCCTGATCATGAAGTATAATTTAACGAGTTTTGATGGCAGATGGCAGATGATATATTAGCAAATCTAAGCACAATTTGAGACTATTAAGATATGTTCTGAAACTTTACAGTAGACACATTTTATTAATGTCTTTTTCTCAGAAGAAAAACTGTGATGCAGGTGACTTAAGTAAAAGTCTCCATTTGCTTTCGATAACATATTAAACAAGCAAATTCATGATTTTCATTCTAATGGGTGTTTGTCGATTAATCGCATCCAAGATAAAAGTTTTTGTTTATTATGTATATATAAAAACACACTCATATTGTATATATATTGAAAATATTTACATGTATATATTTATATAATTTATATTATATATAAATATATTTAATATACAAATATAAAATATTTTTCTTAAATATATACATTCTTGTGTGTGTATTTTTATATATACATAATAAATATACACAGTACACAAACATATATTATGTAAACAAAAACTTTCATTTTGGATGCGATGTATCGTGGACAATTGTTTGACAGCACTATTGTGTAACTAATAAATTTAGTAGTAACGCATCAAGATGAGCTGAATTTATCTTAAAAGGATAGTTCACTCAAAATTTTGTCATCATGCCGTTCCAAACCTGTATGAGTTTCTTATGTTGAACATAAAAGAAGATATTTTGAAGAATGCTGGTAATCAAACAGTTGATAGTCCCCATTGACTTTCACAGTCTTTCTTTCCCTACTATGGAAGTCAATGGTTCAACATAAGAAAAAACTTATACAGGTTTGGAACGACATGAGGGTGAGTAAATGATGAAACAATTTTCATTTTTGGGTGAACTATTCCTTTAAAAATCCATGTACATAGATTCTGATTATACCAACTGCAGAATAAAGATATTAGAAATAGCAGTTCATAAATCACAAATGCATACTGTGTAAACCCCACCTTTTGTGGGTACGTCCAACTAATGGAAACCCTGGCGTTCCATTCAGCTGTAACTGTGCAGTTCAGTGCTAATATCTGGCCCTGTAACGTGTGGACCAATCCTGTGCTGTTCAAATACACATCCAGGATTTTATTCACTGCAAGAGAAGAAAACGGTTGCAATTTTTAAACTTAAATTTAGATCCCAATTTTTTGGTTCACCAAGAAGTTACTCATAGAAACCTGAAGTGCTCACCTGGTCTGTGAGTCAAGAACTTGTTGCTATATTTGACTCCATTGACGATAGTCTCACAGGAAAATAGCCCGATGTAGAAGAATGTGGGACTACGGATAGTGAAACCTTGCCTGCTGTTCCAGATGATGTTTCTATAATCAGGAGCTAACCGGTGGAAAGGAAACTGAAAATGTAAGAAAAAGGATCATTAAAAAACATTAACAGCTACACCTCAAGCTTTTGCATTTCTTTTAGGTGCAACAGAGATTTGTGCTTTCACTTTGCAAAGCTCTTTCCATTTGTGTGTATTTTAAAAACAAACTTGCACTTTCAGTTTTATTCTCATTTGGTCAGCGCACACAAGGGCTCTAATGGGTTCAACAGTGCACCGTCCTTCAGAAATTCTTGGAGAGTGGTGTTATGATTTTGTTTACTTCCATATTCAATGGAGGAAATGTTTACAAGCTTAGATGTGACACTGTGGAAGTGTCCTGCCCTTTCTCAGGGGATCAGGTGAATGCTTTCCTCCCAGTGTGAGCTGCTCAAAATCTCCTGGTTTCTAGGAAGTACTACTTCATTAGGTAAAGCATTAGATAAGCTCTTTACCCAGGAGCATAACAACTATAGATTATTTCTTTAAGTATGGGCACTTTTGGCCACGTGGACTCTTTTTAAACATATATCTTCCAATAACAATGACCAACGGTTGATCAAATGACAATAATGTCATTTTTCTAAAGCATCATGAACATTTCCACCACACTGTCATTTCCGCCACATCTCAAATTATGTATTGTGTAACAGCATTCTGTGGCGGAAATGACGGTGGTGGAAATGATTTTGGAACAAAATACTGGAATCTTTTGGCTAATTGCACAGCCAGCAGTCTGTGCATCCTAAATACACACAATTACATAATATTTTCACCCCTTTTGCATAATTTGACCAAATTAGAGCAACAAAAAATTAACACTGGACTGAACAAACCATTGTTGTTTTTAAAAAAGCAATTAAAAATTGTTTTCATTAATTGAAATAAAGCTGAAATAAAATAAAATATAAATATTAGATGAAAATAAATTTGCCTTGCCAACTAAACGTAGTAGATTTAAGTTGAAGCAACTAAAACTGACATAAAAAATAAAGTTAAATAGTTATTTTAAGCATGAGGAAGCACATAACAACATTACTACGACTTAAACTAAAATGAAAATTGCAATTGCAAATTTTAATAAATAGTACAGAAAAATACTAAAATAACACTGGAACTACACTGCTACAACTACCTAGCGCCAATTTCAGCAAAATTAGGATTACCGGGCGAACATCACATAATTTAAGTAATATTTATGAACACTTGTAAAGTAAAAGATTGTGCCCCCCTCACTTTTACCATCTAATCCCAGCTAAGTCTTAGGTAACCAACTTCTCGCTAACATCCCTCCCTATGTTCAATGCGTAAGAAGGGAGGTCGAGGATGTGGAAACGTGACTCCAGTCCATCTCCTCACATCCTGTTACTACAGGATATAGACATCGCGGCTAGGCCCTCAGGTCAGCTTCTAGAAGGGCCCCGTGGCTACTTTCACAGCTTCAGCGAGAGCCTATGTATTGTTCCCTACGCGAAAGGTGCAAGATTAAAGATACACTGCCAAGTGCAAAATCCTCTCAGGAAAAAAACACTCTACCAGTGTGTGACAGTCCAAGTTTGAGAAGGGTGGAGAGAGCTCGTATTTATAGCTCGTTTACCTTTTGAATATCTGTGCGCAGGGTCGGCAGGACATAAACAAAGCAAACTGAAATGAAATGTGGTGCTTTTTTGAGCAAGGAGGGAGGATAGGGATGTCATATCGCTAGCATATCCTAAAACAGTTTCCATCCTGCATGCGAGGAGCCAAAGGCAGCGCGACGGGAACTGGTCAAGTTGTTCTTTTCCGTTTCCCCTTCTCATCTGAAATTCATGCTGAAATGCTTAAGTCCTTTTTTAAACCCCCTTGAGACTTTTGTTGCCATATTTAGACTCATCCTATGTCTCCAGAGATATAGTAGTGTATCTAATCACATCATAAATGCACAGCAAGCCATCTTTTTAGCTTCATTCCTCAAATCTTTGTCTGTGCCACCAGCTGTGGAAGACATCAATTTGTGTGAGGTGGTCTCGGCGTCATCTCCTTGGCTTTGTGCAGTGCCAACAAGAAAAGGAAGCTGTGGGCGCCGCTCACTCTGAGCATCGGCTTAAAGTATCCATGTCATGCTGAGCCAAAAGGACTTCTGTACATCCCCTCCACATGCCCTCACGAACACACACACATCCGAACTGGCATGAAGAGATGCACACTTGCCCTTATAACCTGGGGTGATTGTTAGATAAGGGCAGGGAAAGTTTGTGAATGAGAGTGAGAGGATATACTCCATGTATGGCAATGGAAGCCATACATAAGAGTAGGGATTGGCACGAATAGCCGAGTACTGAAGTACTTGGCACCAATGATCGGTCTTTTTCTGATTATTTGCAATAACAATTCATCACATGTCGATTTGCTCCAACAGCGACTTTTTATATATGGAACTGCAACAGACCTGCGCACACACCGCAATGCGTTTACTTTAACGACTGTACACTTTTCAAACAGCCAAACGGAGCTGAAGGTAACAGAACTCCAGGTCTTTTGTAAAATAGATTTTAATGCCATTACAAACATGATGCAAAGTAAAGAACATGAAAATAGCAGTGCATGCTTTTTAAAGTAATCACAAGCTGTGTCACAAATTATACACTATGCACTATGTACTTATGCACTGTGTAGTGAATGAATTACATAAGGTTATTTTGTAATTCAGAATTGTAGTCTGATAACTGCAGTGCATGACTGTTGAGTCCACACTTCATCGTTATTTAAGTGCTTTAGTTGGGTATTTATAGTGCACTTTTTCTTTTTGGATTTTGTGAACACACTACTCGCACTAGAACGGAATATAATAGTGCGCAAGTACGCAAATTGGGATGCACCTATGGTAATCAGAACGATGTGCTTTATGAAGAGGTTTATTTCGAGTTCATTATATAGTGTTCACATGATGAAACATAATACTTTAAGTTTAGAGTTTGCCGTTTTAATATTTTTATATCAGAGAGACGTTTAAAAAATGTCTGTTGAATACTCGAACAGACATAATTAATAAAAACACTCATCCTTAGACATAGAGAATTTGTCTCAAAGCAACCAGACAAAGCACTGTAAAGCAACAAGTCATGAATACCCCTTTCAAAAAAATGTATCTAGTTCTCTGGATGGTCCTGCCCACTGTCAAAATCTCATTGGTACTTAATTCAGCATCAACATCAAATATCTTCTGAATGTCTGGGATTACTTCACATTTTGTGTTAATAGCTGACAGACAATTGAAAAGCCTATGTTTATGAGATAACTGAAAAGACCAAGAAGACTGACAATGTGTTTTAACCAGAAAGTTCTTGAAAGTTTTGTTCTAAACACAATGAGTTTCCAGTTCTCTGGATGGCTCCGCCCACTGCCCTCATTGGTCTATAATTCTGCAAATTAAACATCAAACATATTCTGATTGGCTGAGACTGTCTCACATGTTGTGTTCAGTGCTAATAAACAGATTTCTTGTTCCTGGAAAGAGAGAAAGCTGATGTGTATTATGAAATGCTCTGTTTGACTCACAGCTGAGACGCTCACCTTGACCAACGAGACTTTGGCATCTGGGTGTGTGACTCTGCAGGGGAAGACCAACGGCTCTCCCTCCTTCATGTACACCACATCTGGGATCTCCGACTGCACCTTTACAAACGGCCGCTGGCTATCTGAAACGCCAATGCTGAGGTCAGGAACAAACAGACACCGCATACAAAACAGCAGATGCTGACAACAATCTAGAGTCAGCAACAAATACACAGAGAATGCTCGCTTGTTATCAAACGCTCTCTCTCTGTTGTTTTCTCGGTTGCACTTTCGCCCCAGTTGCAATATTCTTGTGGCAATGAAAGGCTTTGGGTGTTGCTCGCCCCATTGTTCGAAGCTCTGGTGTTATTAAAGGAACGGAAAAAAATCTCTGAACATTTTAACAAAAGTACCCCAAGGACTGCTGGATGCTTCCTTGTCGTGCTTTGATTCAATATAAAGGACGAAGGGTGAGGCTAAATGGACATGGCCGCAAGAGCGATTGATGGTCCTCAGGGGCCTTGTTGGCTAACCGGGGGCCGCACCTAGTGACCTGGGGCACCTCTTAGCCTTCCTTAATGCCTGACCAGGGAGGATCCGAGTCTCTTCTGCCCCGGTATGCCCTCAAGGTGCCCACTCCCATGTACAGACACGCATCCCAACAAACATACACAAGGAGACATCGCATCCTCTATCCTCGTCTCCAAGTTGTCCCTCCCCCCAGAGTAGCACAGGATACGGACGGCCGGGCTGAGGGAGATAGATAAGGCCGGGTACCCTGGGAAAGGCTGCCCAAGAGCTGAGCCTTTCAACAGCTGGGGCTATTTCTGTCCCCTCGAGGTAGCACGTAAATGAAAGTTATCGTTTAAATTTAGTCAAAAGTGAGAGAGGGCAGCCTACGGTGTGAGCAAAAACTAAAAATGCCAGTGCGAATCCGTGCCAGACGCTCACTTAGTCGGATATGTTGCCTCGAGAGAAAAATGGTGTTTAGGTATTATTTGCTTCCTGAGGCTTCCTGTTTAGCCTTAAGCAACAGAATTGGTCAGTGAGATGGCCAAGCTATTAAACGGAGGCCAGTGTCGTGACAAATTGGGTCCTCCCTGGAAATCGGGTCTCTGCTAGGACCTCAAGCGATCCCAGTGTTTTATGGGTACTCTCTTTAGTGCGTCATTACAATTCCTACAAAACCAAGTTATGTTGTTTAAACTTTCTTTTAAGGCCCATTCACACCAACAGTGATGACTAACTACAATATTAGCATCAACATCAATGAATTCCGCTTTAAATGCTCAAGCTTTTTAAAGTCGAGTGAATTTTAATTGGCTGCCAGTGTTTTATCGTTCAACAGGTGGAAATTTTTTTTTGAAAGTGATTCCAACAACACTGTTTCTGTGTCATCACCATTATGAAATTAGTAATTGTAATTAACTTTATCACTATAGTTATCATCGTTGGTGTTAGTAGGCCTTTAGTTAGCTAAGATACTAGCATAGCATACAGATACCCAATTACCCTAATAGCTTAGCTTGTACACCATGCATTTGCACTTACCCTACATGTTTTCATCTCCAATCTTTAATGTAATAACGTGTTAAATTAAGTGTTAAATTTCCAAATATTTCAGTTACAAAGAGAACGTATAATGATGTTCCAATATTCATTTTTTATTATTTTTGTCTTCTCCAGTTTGCTTCCTAATTTAGTTGTCAAATAAACCTGACATTTTATATTACAAATAGTGGTGACTCCAAGAAAAATTGGTTAAAAATTGGTAAAAATGTTTCCTCTTTTCCCAATCTTTTGCTTTCGATAAAAGCATCAGATAAATGTAAATGTAATATATTATTAAATAACAGTTTATTAACTTAAAGAAATTATAATATCTTCAGTTTGTTTTATTATGCACTATATATTAAGCGGTTATATACATATTTTTAATTAATATCCTTTGTGTTTACTTGGTATACCTATTAAATGATAGTTGAAGACCTGATGGAGACATGATTTTAAGGAAGTACCCAATTTGTCACAACGCTGGAAAGAGAGGGTTCCAGCGTACACCTGAAGCATCTTACCTGTGATGTAGATGTACACAGAGGCCTGTTTGCGCTGCTTTTGGCGGTACCTGCAGCGGTAAGAGCCAGTGTGTTGAGCTAAAGCAGGACTGAGCGTCAGATGGCTGCAGTACTGGTTATTTTTCTTCCCGCATCGGGTCTCTTCTATCTGGGTGCCGTGGTAGACCTTCGGGACGCCTGATGGCAAAACCCACTGGAGCTCCCACCGTCCCCTGAAACATCAAGTTTGGATTATACAAGGAACTTTACACCTAATGGTCCAAGTACATCATCATCTCAGTAATCCAAAAGTTTGGAACCACTTATGAAAATGCTTCAATTTTGCATTTTACTAAGCTTTACTAGCATAGAATGTGAAGTCAGATCAGTCAACATGATTTATGGTTGACTTATGATTCGTTTTTTGTATTTTGTTTTGCTTTAATGACAGCAGCACGCAAAATGCATAAAATTTGATGATCAAGTTCTCCAGGATGATTTGAGAGACTCTTGTGCATATGAAGTTTTGACCTTTGTACAAAGGAGGTAATGGTCAAATTTGGTTATTGGTTAGTGACCTAGAAATAGTGCACGATTTTAAATATTTCAGTCATTTAAATGCCCAAAGCGTTGCCCAAATTACGTATCCCAGATCTTCAGTGTGCTCCTAAGATTTTGACCCCACTCAATTCTCATCTTTAATGCTTGCATTTTACAATCTCTCACTCCAAACTTCTACATTCTACATTCCTCCTGACCAAAATCTGTATCACCTCTGTTAATTATAAAGCCATACATGACTCATCCAAAACTTCATGATCCACTTTTAACCACTTCCTCCTCCTTTAACCATAAGATTTAACCTCCTTTAACCATGACAAATCACTCACCTGCAGTTTAGCTGAAGTGTCTGATTTCTCTCTATAATAAGCTGCTTTTCAGTAACATCCAACACTGGAGAACTGAACCTCCCTTTTGTGTCGGTATCTTTCAGATAGAAAACAGAAAGGCATGTTAGAGGTTGCTGAATAAGATACTGCGAAGATTTACAGAGTAACACTGACCACATTTAGGTGATAAGAGTCCGTGTAGAACTTAATAAGACTATGCCATCTAAAGCTATAGAAACATACCGACAGTTCTTGCTAATACGGATGAGTTATATTTTTAGGAGCTTTTTCTAGGTTGTTATTGAAGGCAAATTGAGTATTGTTCAGAGTTACTTGAAGATCTTTACAAGGCAATGTTTATAGATTAAATAAAGATAAAATAATATTAATATTAATAAAAATAACAAAAACTAGGTTATATGTGCCCAGCTCTTTTAGATTTTCTTTTTTTAATTTTTTTTTTTACTGTTGGTAAATAAGAACAGATAAATAAAATGAAGGTACAATGTCAGCTGTAGACTAAGTTCAAAATATCATCAAAATCATTTTACTTGTTTAGTTTGTAACAGATACAATTCTGTATCTATTAGTCTCTATTGTAATCTATTGTTATCTTCTTGTAATATATGTAGGCTACATGAATAGCTAATACTAAATTAATTGTATTTATCTGATTAATAAGACAGCACGCCCAATGGAACAAAGCGAACTTAATGACTTAGTATTTTGTACTGAATAACAGGCCTATAAAAAATGATTTACGATATCCACGTTATGCTGTGACATTAATAGCCTATTTAATATGCAGAATCACATGTAATGTAAGCACAAATAGGCTACACCAATTAAAAAATAGTGTCCATCTTTCATCTCTTTTGTCACTTAAAAAAACACTTAACTGTGGGTTAAGGTTGCACATAATTCAATATGATTTTAAACATCTCGTCTCCATGCAGACGTGTCTATACCACACGAACAGCTCTCACCATTGTTTATTAAAAAAACTGCCAGCATCATTTCCTTTCCATTATTCACACGCTTTGCGCAGGCCATGTGCCGTCTGTACATTAAAATGGTATTGTAGTTAGACCAATGAAAAAAGGAAGTAGGAGTCAAGCACTTTTTCCCACAGCGAGTCCCGCATGGGATTCAAACAAGGCTCGTTATCAGCCGGTCCACACGCTGAGGTTCCGTTTCAGAAACCCTCGCTCCTGCCACTAATGACGGCACAAAAACCTGCCAAATTCAACAAACCTTACAAGTCATATTTGAATAAACGCTAATGAACCAGAGCAAATAAGGCTGAAGCTTAAACAGCGAAGCACGTAGGAAAGGTCAGTTACACGAACAAGGGCTTAATGTAGAACATAAAAAAACACTGAATGGATGTTGCATGTACTTAAAAATTACTTTAATGTTAGTTCTACATTTGTCGGAAACGACTTTA
Source organism: Poropuntius huangchuchieni (assembly GCA_004124795.1). Classification (NCBI taxonomy): domain Eukaryota; kingdom Metazoa; phylum Chordata; class Actinopteri; order Cypriniformes; family Cyprinidae; genus Poropuntius; species Poropuntius huangchuchieni. The sequence continues at coordinate 5,786 of SCHK01146176.1, read as the reverse complement.
TCAACACTACGCATTTACGTAACGTTTGTGTTTATTAATTTAATTATTCAGTCTTTACTTGTGTGACAACTTTACATTTCACAAGAAGAAAAAATGCATCAATATTCATGAAGTCTGATTTGTAAAATTGGTAGCTAAAGCAGCACCCGCGGGGAAACTGGCCTATTAAATAGGCTGAAAATATTCGTTATTTAAATAGATTATTAAAAAATTCGTCTCGTACGTGTTATTGGTTAAAGGTAAGTAAAGGAAACATTTTTAAATTCTACAAAGGAATGTTATTCTAAATTAAAGTGCTTAACTTTATTGATCACAAAGAATAATAAAGCCAATTCAAAAACTATAAAAGAAAAACGTTTCTTGATAAGAAAGCTCTTTGCTGAACGCTTAAGGTGCACTGCAAACTAGAACTTTAATTTTAACAAGATTAAGCTAAACGAAAATGTAATTATTAATAGCCTATAATTATTTCATTTAACTAGCCCACATAGCCTATAGCCTATTACATTTTTTAAAACAGTGAATTATTTTTGTTTATTGGAAATCGTTTTATTAGTGCATTTTGTTTGTCGCACTTTTTAGGAATCGTTCTAAAATCCAATATCCTGATTAATTTTACAAAATCATTTTTCAGGCTATGCACGCAGATGGGACATATGCTTAAAACACATGTTTGGCCATTAATCAATTTCAGTTTTCCATCCTGTGATGTGAGTGGTGAATTGTTGACCAATAATGCACTAATAATCACGCAGTGTGGACAGTACATCGCTTCACCCCCTGCTTCCTCTCCTTGGGTCTGTTTTAGCTATAACACCCTGATTAGCGCTGGTTCCTGCCTCACGGTGGTCATGACCCCGAAGTCATTTATATTAGAACTTCCATTTCACAAAGTCATCAAGCTCAGGAAATAACGCCCTCTCTGATTCAACCGGGGCCAAACATTAAAGACGGATGCCAAGTAAGAGCAGAGAGGTCTCTACTATCAAAACAACTTGTCCTGCTATGGCAGGCCGATTTAGCGTTTATTTCTTAAAACTAATGTCTGTTTTAATATTAATAGCCAACTTATTTTGTATTATTAATAAGCTATTATATTTGTAAAGTATTGTATCTCTATAATTGTCTTGTACATGTGTTTTATCTATTGTGCACATAACTTATTTTTGCCTTTTGTGAATTTTTATATGCATTTTATAATTGCTCATTCTGATTTCCATTTCACTTGTTCATAGTATTATCAGATCGTTAGATTGTAGCATTCCAATCAAAATAGTTACAAGTAACTACTACAAGTAACTTTTTTTTTTTTTAAATCAAATATTATGGGCATATAAGTTTCAGCTATCAACTATTCTTTTCAGACAATTAGTTTGGATTAGTAATTGTGACTAGGCTAATTGTATAGTTAGTTTAGTTGGATTCAGTTCTGTTAATAAAAACGAAAATGCTACTCGTAACAAAAATACTAGTTCGTTTTAAATTAAAATGTAAATGTTAAACAGGCTTGCCATAGTCTTGGAAAAACAAATTGTAGCACATCTGATTCAGCGCGTAATTTACGTTCGTTTAGCGCGTAATTTTGCGGTTTTGCAGGACGCATTATTACCAACTGGGCATGAATAAAATAAAATTAAAATTAAAAATGCGCCGAAAGTTAGTAGCTATGCTTATCCAAAGTGAATGAAAGTATCCTCATTATGAAATGCAAATGATGCGCTGTGACCAAGAAATGCCACACTCACATCCTCAAGCATTCTCAAAATGTTCTTTCATCCTTTCGCATTGATGGAGTATGAAACCGTGCGTATTTGAAAAATAAATATATGGCTTAGATGTTTAATATGAATAAGAATGAAAACTGATATTCTATGATAAAAGTAAAATTCATAATACTTACCTTTAGTCAGAACACGCCCTGACAATCCAAATATCATTACAAATAATATATCGAACATTCTCTTGGTCTTGCTTGAGGTCCTTTGCTTGGATATGAACACCTATGAAGAAACACTGCAGATCCAATACTCCAGAGAATCAATTCACCTTACAACACCAAACTCCTCAAACCCTGCTTGGACTACAATCAACTTCGGTATCGTCCGGAGTATATGAACTCTTGAAGCAGGAGGACCACGCATGAATTCCAGTTAAACTCTTGCCCATTATGACCGCGGGCTGGGATTTATTCATTTCCCACTGCCACCGGAGCTTCCGTGACGCTCATCGACACACCCATCCCGCGCGACTGACGTGACCTACAAGGGCCCGATGTACTGCACCGCTCCAGTGCTTCTCCTCCACTGCATCAATCATATCATGAATAAACAATCTTATTGCTGTAAATCCAACGCTGTCTGAAGTTATCCCACCCTTGCAATCCTTAAAAGAGGAGAGTAAATCCATGAGGGGAAACAACTGAGGTTTCTTTCAGAGAGACTAGGAGTGAGGAAAAAAAGATACTAGTGAAGATCAACGGAAATTTTAGTTATGCTGTTTGCACATTAACAATTCAAAATGTAGGAAGTTAATACAAACGAACAGGAAAGTAATTAATAGAAAATAACACAGAGGACATTTGCATAAACGTTACAATTATATTTCTTTTAAGTATCAACTTTGTCTCAGATGTTTCTCCTAAAATTCCTCAGGTGAAATAAAAAATGAACACAAAGGAGACAATTGTTGTCATACAAAAAAGTCAATTAGCTCAGATAATTGGTCTTGGAAGAGTTTGATGAGAAATGTTTGAGTCATACAGAAATCTCTCATTTTAATATTTGAGCCCAGTTTGAGATCTCTTGAAAATCTCAGGGGCAGGTGAGATTAATTCAATATTCTTCTCAAAAGAAAAAGCTAATGAGAGAGAGAGAGAGAGAGAGAGAGAGAGAAACTTAATTTGAACATTTAATCTTATTGCTGTCTAGTAGAAACAACTGACTCATTTGTGTTTCCATACCTCTAAAAACATATTACATACATTAACCATGATTATATTCACATTAAATAAGAAAGAAACTAGTAAGAAACACTTAGACATGATTTACACTTAACTGAAACATGCAATACAAAAACAAATCACAGAGTGGAAGTAATGTAGCACCTCTTTTTAATATAATTCTATTTTTCATATATCTAATATAAAGTATCAACATTTGCTCAGTTTTGACATTTACATCTGGTTTTTCAGGTATACAGATCATAATGTGTGCGTAACTAAAAAGGTACTGAGTAAGATGTAATGTCAAATCACGACCAGTAGAGAGAGTCTTAGGGGCTGCCGCTGCTCTCTCCCAACAAAGGAGAAGCCAATAATCTTTTGTGATAACAAAAACCCTACAAAAACATACAAAACAGTAACAGTAATGACTAAAATTCATGTTGGTCATCATTTCTGACATGCAGTCAGTTTCACAGTTGGACACATTTGAAAAAGACCATGAAGTGGAAGGTTTATATCAATCTTAAACAATGAAAAAAATCAAAATGATTCCATTAACACGAATAAATGAATGAAAACTAATATTTAGCCACTGTATGCAAATAACACAAATCTTACCAAGAGAACTCTTCCCACTGCAAATAATCTCCTCAATCTCTACACTAGTAGTCCACTGTCGAGGCTTTATAGAGTACAGTTGGTTTGTAGGTGGTTCTTATGAGTTTGGGGCATAAAGAGGGGAGTGAAGCTGCTGGCAGACCGTGGGTAGAGGTTTCAAACGCTGAGCAACAGGAATTGGTGGGAAATTGCTTCCGATGCAGAGGTGTTGATGTTTGCTGTGTGTCTGGGCACCATGAGAGAGCTGGGCCGGTGCATCTCGATCACATGCAACTGAGTGTGGGCCAATCACCCGTTCTCTGGTGTAAATATATATGTGTGTGTGTAAGTCACACCTGGCCTTTCGTCTGCTGGTGAATCCAGTCTGTGAACTTTATGACACGTGTGTAAACTCCGGGCCGGTTCTGTCGGGCGCAGCCCTCACCCCAGCTCACGATGCCTGCTAGAAACCACCTCCGGCCACGTTCCAGACACACTAAAGGTCCCCCAGAGTCTCCCTGTGCGAACACAGATGTGAATATATGAATGGTGAACACTGACAAGCAGTGAACACAAGAGCACACACTAACCTGACAAGCATCCACTCCTCCCTGAATGTTTCCGGCGCAAAGCATTCTGGCAGTGACCGCATCGTCGTACATTTTATTACAAGTGTTGTGACTGATGATGTTAACGGTGGCCTCTTGCAACAGCGTGGCCAATTCACCTGAAAACAGAAGTCTTTTAGATGGAAATAAAGCATGTAATGACAGGAAATGGTTTTGCAACAGATTTTACTTGTTTAATCTGACCTATGTCTAAAACCGTTCTGCTCGTTAAAGTTTTCAGACATAAAAATAAATGTATTTCTTATTAGTCAGGCATGCGTTTTAAAACCATTTCAAAATAAGACCTCCATAGCAAATATAAGTACCAATGAAATTCATATCATAAATCTAGCAAAAAATTACAAATTTTAATTATATATTTACAAAAATGTATATTTCCTTTTTTTCTTTTATTTAAAGTACATCTATAACACTATCTTTGTGTTATATTACCATGGCATTAAATTTCACAAAACCAGTTAACCCTGCTGCATTAGTGTGATGAAGTAGTGATGGCAATTTGACATATTTCTCTCTCAATATATATGTTCCACTTTTGCAAGGTTATAGAAATGCTATCACAGATTCTTCTTTTGCAAATGAGAACAAAAAAAAATATATATATAAATATATTTCTTGTAGTTTCTATTAGTCATTTTAGAAGTTTACCCAACTATGATGACTTCCGCTTCTGTGAACATATGTGAAGCATATCTAATGTGTGACTTGGGGATTTTTCAGTGGGTGTGGTCAAATATGATTTCTAGAATGCGTTTTTCTCACCTTTAGTCATCGCATGAATCATATGTTTCAAGACAGTGTTGCTAACGTTGTCTTGCTTCAGCTCAACAAGAAGTAATTGTTTGTTCTGAATGAGTTTCTACACTGTGCCATACCTTCTTCTGACAGAACCCCCCATCCAGTGACAAAGCAGCTGGTTCCAGAGGTGAAGGCGTGAGAGGAGGCAGGAACGCAGACGGGCTGTACCAACTCATTGTAAAAGACAGGGGCGCTTAGTTCTAGAAGGGCGATGTCATAGTCGGAGGTGAATTGGTCATATTGCGAATGCAAGACGATGCGACGGATTTGTCTGGTGGCCGCTGCATTGCTGACCGAGTTCATTACTCGCATGCCCATGTAGGCCCTCCATGATCTCGCATCAGAATACCTGCCAAAACATAAACAAACACCTTACACCTGGAGTGTCACATCTTTTGGATTTCATTTATTCCTGTAATGCAAAGCTGAATTTTCAGCAGTCATTATATAAGTCTTCAGCATCACACGATCCTTCAGAAATCATTCTAATATGTTGATATGCTGCTTCTTAAGAACATCTAGAACATTTTTGTTAAAGGTTTTTTTTTTCTAGGCTTGATTGTGTTTATGGGTTGCAGTCTAACATGTGTTCATGCGTCGTTTTTTTAAAAAAA
>SCHK01145985.1:245-16078 GCA_004124795.1 Poropuntius huangchuchieni | reverse complement strand
CTTTAAATTTACAAGAGGAATTGTATTTTATGGACAAATAATTTTTCCCTTTATATTTCCTCAACCACTGCAGACCGCATCGGGCAGAAGTATTCTGCTTTATCCATTTGAAGAGAGGCTGGCTGTCTATTTGCTCTTAGGATTTATGTACTAGTTTATTTTTTCACCATCTTTAGTTGTTGAAAAAAAAAACATATTTACTAAGTTTCATTGTAGAAATGTTTTATTTGTATTAGCAGACTTCAATTATTAAACAGAATACCTCTCTGAAATGCAATAGGAAATTAAGCATTATTCCTGTATACACAGACTTTGAAAATGAATTGTTTAATTATGTAGTATTTGGTTTCAATTCCGTTATATTTCCACTCTCCTTAATGAAATGAAAGCAAAAGACAAGTATGTGTGAGTACATCTCTTAACTTTAGGATTTTTACCTAGGACACTTTTTATATATTTAAAAGTGACAATTTTAAAAGTGTTTAAGGAAAGTTAAATGTTAAAGTCAAATATTAAAGTGAATTAGCATTTCTGACAAAATATTTAGTGATGTACATTAACAAGAAATGAAGATTTGCCATTTCAGGAAAAATGGGTTCTGCATCATAGTAGCTACTGTGTTGAGCTGAATATTGCTGTTACTTTAAGACGTTTTCTTATGCAGAATATCTAACACGGGTGAGAAATGCATTTTTGCATAGGGTATTTATTATTGGTAACAACTTTAGTGATACTACAATTCATAACACCACTAAAATGCCAGGGTAAGTCTAAAATGTAAGATTTTTAAAAATCACGATTTGAAAGTACTGACCAAGGCAGGTAGTTTTACTGCCAGCTAACTTAAATCTAAGGTTTGACCCACTTATTCTCCATTGGAAAACAGACTTTTTATTGCTCAGTAACACATCTTCCACTCAGGAATGTGCACTTGAAGTCAAAGCTTGAAACATAAGAACCTAAATGAAAGCTAATGGATGTAAAGAATACATCCAAATTTTGGAAATTAAATCCCAGTTAGGATTGATGTGGATTTTTATTAATAGATTCAAGTACTATAAATTCAAATGTTCTAACCCAAGACATCACCAAAAGAAATAACTATTAGCTTGTATATCTAATAGAAAGACATAATTTAACTGATTAATACAAGTATGCTGTGTAAGCATATAAGAGAAGAAAAGGATAGAGAGAGCAGAACATTGGTTACAAATTCTCCAAGATATACTTTATTGAAGTAAAATGCCTTAACAGGCAGAGCACAGCAATGTCATTAACAATAATTTTAAAAAATCTGACACTTTGGAAAACAGTATATTGCAATGAAATTCTTTTTTTCAGATGGTGTTCAGTTATTCACTGTCAAGATGGAGAAACTCTCTTCCCACATTCAAATGTTTCCTGTCAAGAAACAATACATCATACAAGGGAGATATCAATACTTAAAATTTGAGAAGAATATGCACTACTCGTTCACAGAGGTTTATCATAAGAGTCCCACTGCAGAACAAGAGCGACCATTTCACATAGATATCTATATACACAAAAAGATAGCATAAAAAGAACAAGGCAATTTACCCCATATTAAGATTAAATGCATTTCACGCCACACTCGTGCCATCATTCATCACCCTGTTATGATATATAGGAATCTGTGCTATGTACAATGTAAACATCTGGGCTCAGAACAATCTCAAGAAGTCAATCCCATCAAGTTGCAAAGTCATTTCGCCACCTAACATCCCAGGAATTTTTAGAGGTATAAGAGATGATAACGGGAGATGGGGAAATGGAGCAAATATGTCAGTAACTCATTGTGCCCTCGTTTAACGTTTCCCTACTGGCCAATGAGTTAATTACGTATGCAAGTACGTTGGTTGATAAACAGAACTGTAAATGCTCAAAAACGTTTAACATTGCAGACTAAGTCAACATCAGTGCAGGAAATACAGTCAGGGTGTTTTACGAAGCACAGAAAAAGAATGGTGGTTGAACTGAAAAAATAAGTTAGTCATTAATGCTTACTCGAAGTAAAAACCATCAAGCAGTACCCAGATAGAACTCTGCAAAATTCATTTAAAGGTTAAAGTGCAGAACAACATTAAAGACCTGAGGAGGGTTTCTGACAAGGGAATTAGCGATTGGTTGGCAGAGTAGAAGTTCAAAGACCCAGCAATTTCTTATTAGTTTCAGCAACCTGTTTGTAAGCACTATAGATTAAAAGCGCACATGCTCATTGGCAACACACAGCCCATTCACACTAGCCACTCTCACTTATACACAGGCCTCAAAAATAAAACGCACACTGCAGTTGTCTTTCTGGCACACTACAGATCCTCGTCAGTCTCCCTGCTTTTCTTGTAAATTGGCATGTTGATGCTATGAAAGGCAGGGACCCAGCGGTTGTCATGAAGTCCCACATTGCAACCAGGTGTGTCTTTGTGAGACCTGCGGCAGCACATCCAGTAGCCCGGGCCATATGGCAGCGCCTGGCAGTAGGGCTTATGATGCCAACGGCAGAGCGAAACGTCACCACGGTCATACCGTTTCTTGCACTGCTTGCAGGGATCGTCTTTGTAGCGTGGATCACTCACCCAACGAGAGTCCGCTGGTCGTACATCGTAACTCTCAATGATAAATTTAAAGTAATGGCAGGTGCACTTGAGGGCAGCCAGGCTCTCAGTAGGCAGCAAGCAGAAGATCTTTACAATGATGTGGTGGGGCAGGAAAGCCATGTACTGCTGAGGCTCCAAAAGCAGCTGGATCTTGAAGCGAGTTTCAAGAAATTCATGAGACACTAGGCGGCGTAATGGAAAAGGCACAGGCTCCTGACTAACTATGCAAGTCTCTCCTCTCTCGTTCTCCTCAAAAGTTTGATGATTTTGGTCAACCGCAAGCCCATCCTTGATCTCCTCTCCGAAAGACACTGAAGTGTCGACAGAAGGCTCAAAGTCCTGGATGTGAGAAAGCTCTTTGTTCGATGATCTGCTCTTTGAAGGGGAGGGCAGGTGATGCTTCTTCAGAGACTGAGTAGAAGATTTGGAAAAGAACAACATGCCTGGTATCGGTTCCTCACTGCACTCTGAGCTGGCATCCTTTGGTGAGGACTGCACAGTCTCAACAACTATGCTAGTTTCCTCTCTTGAGATACAAGAACTATGTACGTCCTTGAGGGTGCAGATGTCAAGCCCACACTGCGAGGTCTCAAGGGTCTTAGGTGGGGAACTCAGTTTGTCTAAATCACTATCCAGTTGCTGTGGGACACTCTGAACTCTAGAGTCCCGAGGGACAGTAGGCGACACTGGTTGAGACGGCAGTGGGTAGGGTTCTGACCCTGCCAGAAGCACACGCCCCACCTTCCTCCGTAAGCTATTGTTTCGAGAGAGGTCCCCTCCACCTTCCCGGAGGCTTTGTCTACTCAGGCACTGCGACTCTAACTTGGCCACCATATCCAGAACTCGAACAGACTCTCCTTCCTCTTCCTGGACCTCCAGCTTTTCTGCAACCTTGGACTGCTGCTCTGCAGGCTGAGGAATGGTTCCAACTTTGGATAAAGTGATGGTGCTGGTGCTGCGTAAGGATGGGACTTTGGAGCTCACCTGTTGGTCGCTGACTCTTTGCTCCAAGTATGCCACCATCTCCACAACAGAAAGTGTCTTTTCATCCTCTTCTCCCTCTGTCCTGACTGCATCATCTGCAACTCCTTTGCAAGAATCGATGTTCTCATTGAGGGGCTCCTGTTGAGATACTTTCGGTATTTCAGTTTTTGGGGAAGAAAGTTCCATACTTTTTGACTTATCTGGATTTCCAGACCTTCTCCTACGTTTTGCCACAGACCAGTCACCATCCCAGCAGCCTTTGTTTTTAACGGAGACAGTCCGCAGCTCTGGAGCAATGGCTTCTGTTTCTGAGGTGTTGTCAACAACACTACTGCAAGTACTGCCACACTTCTGAGATGCAAAAATGGCAATTTTCTCTTTTGTGTTCCCAGGTTTAATGACAGCCCATATATCCAAAGATCCCTCTGCATCTTCTCCTTGGTAGATCCTAAGTGAGCTTTCATTCTCCAAACCAGTCGAAGGTGAGAGCAGAACTAAAGAACTGGTAAATGTTTTGAGAGAGGATGCTCTGCTCTTGCGGGCACCACTAACTCTAGTTGGTGTATTGCTCCCACTGCCACATCGGAGAGTGTTGGTGGAGATGACACTGAGGGGACACCGGTTGGCTGTGCCGTTGCCAGGTGAGCCCATGAGCCCACACGCCTGGCGAACGCCCCACTCTTTCCTGAGCACTCCCTGCTGGTCGGCATGGAGGCCTCTTGTTCCATCGTGCACAGATTCCCGATGTATCTCTTTATCTTGTGGTTTGGGGTATGGCTTGAGGTGCATGGTGGTAAACCTAAGCAAAAGGATAAAAGAGAGAATTTAAAAACAAATACAAGGTGTTCCACCTAAGTTGCAACTTGATTATATCTTAAAAGGGTTTAAAAAAAAAAAAATTCTATTATTATTTACTATTCCACGGTAGCATAAACATTATAAAGGAATCTTTCAGTTCAGTAAAATTTCAATCCATTCAGACCAATAACACAAAGTTCATATTGTACAGCGTTAAAAGACTAGAAATATGGGACAAGTCAAATGGGATTTGACGACTTGAAGCCTGACAGTCCATGTTTACTACAAGTTGTCCCACATGGAAAAAAAGCAACATGTTCTGCTGAACATTCTTTTGTGTTAAAGGATCATACAGGCTTGGAAACTGATAAGGGAGAATAAAGTACAAAATTGTATTTATAGGTGAACTGTTCTTAAAGATGCAAGTCTTTAATCAATGAAAACAAACTCCATATTCAAAAAAAGTAATTTCCTTATTGTGCCCACTTTATAATTTGCAAAGGAGCATGTTCATGCACATTAGATGTAAAACTCTAAAATAACTAACACAAAAGAATCTAGAAATGGAAACTTCAAAAACCTGCTGGTGTAAGTCATCAATGCAGCAGGTTCTTAGAAGTGTGTTTAGCACGTGATTATATAGCACGTGCAAAATGGCAATTAACTCCTCAAGCAGAAGAAGTATCACAGTGAGCACAAGGGCTAGCTGTTCCCTCTGGCCCTTAGGCTGACATAATGGGAGCAGAGCCACCCAGGTCCAGACACAGCTGGGTTCTTACACAAGCACTCAGCTGACACAGACCCAGCTGCCCTGCAAACAAGCCTGCGGCACCGCCAATAGCAGTATCTATGTGTGGGAGGACTGAACTCTCACAGACACAAGTGCATATAAGGCATTCTTCCAGTGCAGATTCAGACCTGATAAAGTGGTACCGGGGAATCTCACGTGACTTAACATGGGATGGCATTTGGACAGTGTGGACAGTTATTTCAGAGCAAAAGTGAGAGTGGGGGGTGACTTGCTTGCTCAAAAAAAAAGGGGGGGGGCATGGGCTGCAGCCATTCATTGGATGGTAAACATGGAAAGTGGCATGTCCATTGACAAGTGAGAATACCATTTGGCGTATTTTTGGAAAGCTTGCATAGACCAGCACAGCTTCTTCTGTGCCAACCTTCCTTTGTGGCAAACAGTGGGAGAGGCCAATCTGTAAGGTCAGAATCATTTTGTTGAGCTGGTGTCTTGGACAAAAAGTGGGACAACACAAAGTCAACAGTGGCTTTGACTGTCCATGGATACAGGCACACTCACATTTCCTGGTACAACCCTGCCTCAGACTTCCTGTTCTTGCCAAATATTTTGTACTAGCAAAGCTCAAATACCATACATTATCTTTACAGGTACATCATTTAAACAGTTTGACATTTTTCAGGTTAGGCTAGTGTTGTCAAAAGTACAGACTTCGGTACCAGTCAGTACTGAAATTTGAAAAATATTCATTTCTCACTAACAGCTGAGCGCTGTTGAGCGGTTTCTTAAACACTGCTGATTTGCCATTTTTAAAATTTCAGTACAGACTGGTACCGAAGTCAGTGCTTTAGACAACACTACGTCAGACATAAAGAAAAAGGTAATCTGTTTAAAAACAATCAACACAAAATACAGGAAGGTAATGGATTGAGTTAGCTAGCTTACCCCCTGTATTCACAAAATGATAAACATCAAAGGTTAAACAACTTATTTGACTTCTAAGTTGATGGATGACAAAATGCCACATAAAAGAGACCAAAGAACTGTACTGATTACATCAAAATCTCTAAAGAACCTCCCAGTTTGCTGAGGAACACACTGCAGCACCATTGCTGGACAGGAGTATGATTACCCTGGAGGCACGCCAGCTCCTATCTGGCGCTCAAATGCTGATTTTTACCCATTACACAACCTGGCAACAACATAGAGCTGCCGCCCAGCCCTTGCCCTTAACGCACCCACAACTCAGAGTTTCCTTGAGACCACAGGCCAAAACACATGTGTGAGCTAATGGTGATTTGAGGGCAAAAAAGCACAACAGCATTATGTAAAAAGAAAACAAATACCCACAAGTGAAAAGTAAAACATCAGAATGAGTAATGTCAAAGGATGAAGTGAGCTCATACTGAAATCAGCACACTGCTTCAGTTAACAGGAGATTTGTTTGCTCCCCTCTTCTTGTAAACGCTCAAGACTTCCTCTAAAAGGGGCCTGCCAGAGGACCTGTCCAACTGATGGGGATGAAGGGGGGAACGAACAAGGATGAGGTCACGATTATGAAGTCTACTTTGCTCCAATTATGTCGTAACACTCTGTTCTTCCTGAGGAAAAGGCTGAGCATCTGGGTCTGCACACTTCACCACATGTGTTGCTGCAGTCTATAGCTCATGTAGCTCAGTGAGACAAGACAACAGCGGGGTAATTAAAGTCGAGATGGGAACAGGATCTCACTTTTTGTGAAGCTAAATGCACACAGAACAGCTCGTTTTCTCCACCCCACATATGCTAAAAGCAAAGCTTTTCTTTAACTGACAGGCATATTAGGAAGGGAAACTCTCTACATGAGCACCACGGCTCAACAAAAAATGAATGACAAATTTACAATGTAAATGCCTTTAAAGTTTTTGTTATGAAAACATATTTTGCTGAGTGTCAATGTTGGCTGTCTCATCCAAACAAATTAATAAAAAACACCCTGGATAGAGGGCGACATCCATTATGATGAACAGATGAAAGAGTTTGTTGTTTTTCTGGAAATGAACAGCAGAAACCAAAGTGGATTCATTCTATCTAAACAAATGCGAGTGAATTACCATCAAATTACCCTCAAAATGTGTGATGTCATGTATAGGCTTGAGTGCAGTAAGTACTAATTACCTCCAGACTGATGGCGGATTGGAGGCTCGTAACCTTGGTTCCCGGTAAGGGGTGGGGTTGCAGTAACTGATAGTTTCACATTTCTGAGGCATTAGGCTCCTCCCTCCAGTACGAGCGATGTCTCCTAACAGAAGGGCTCAGGACTCCAGCCTCACTGCAAAACAACATTGATGGACAAAATTGAAAACAGTTTGTCTTTCCAACGTGTATACACATGTAAAGAGTCTATATAAGGAGAGTTTTGAAACCCAATACCCTTACAGTATAAACTAACTACCAACTATAGTATTTTATAGAATAGTTAAAATTTATTGCAGATTTTTTTTTATTGGTTTGTACAGTTGGGCAGTTCTACCAGCAGTGAAAGCATCCATTAAAACGGCTGAATCCATCTACCAGGAAACATCTAAAGATTCTTTCGTGAGCGCTTGACTGTTAACTTTTAACATACTTACTGTTCAACCCTCTCAGTTCTCTTTCTGTGGTCTCTCAGTGTCTCTTGTACATAATCTCTGTACTAGCTCATATTTGGTACTTTTCTAATCACTTGAACCTGCAGCAATTCACGTTATGGTTTGCAAAGCTTTTGCTGTACTAGTATTCACAATTTGCAAGTCACCTTATTAACGTCTGCTAAAAATATTCATAATTTTAAAAATATTATTATTTTAGATTTGTATAACTGCGTAGGTCATATAAATTGCTTAATCAAAACCAAATCAGCACACATTGATTTTTGCCCATTATCCCAGCTGATTCATTTTCCATTATAATGCCAACATAGGAGAAAACACTGATGATTTTGTAATCTGGCACAAACATGTTTTCTTGCACCTGGTTTTCATGAGCTGATTTTTGAAAGTTAGCAGAATCATGTACACAAACGCAGTCAATGACTGCTTAAGGTTTTAAAAGGTTCTGCAAACTGGCTAGTGGCGAACAAAAACACACTCGGACACAAGTGTGTAATCTATCCATTTACATTCTCTAGTACCCCAAGTATTTTGTAGTGGTAATTTTAACCACTTGCAATGGCTACAAATGCTGTGCCTCAACAGAACATGAAACTGTACATTCCAATGAGATGGCGTGGTTATGGCTGTGATGCATTATGGGGTCTTATGGCAATTATGGAGTATTTCATGTCCAAAAGAATTAAGTCATGGTCACAGAGGGCCAGCAAGTTTTGTCTTCCACTGCATACAAAAGTTCTGACCTGCAAATTTCCACAAGACATTTAACCAACAGATTGACCTTGTGGGTAAAACTCAAATCTGCATAATTAGCAAAAGTGTGAAGGGTCCGATGTAATTGTGCATGCACAAAGCCTAGTGTGACCACAGTTTAACTTAAAAATAGACAATGCAGTATGCAGCAAGCACTTGTGAGGGTCTAACTCTAAAATAACTAGGCTATATGACAGACACAGAAACCTAGATAAGACACAGAGAACACTGACGTGAGAAATCTTTAATAACCTGAATTGGTAACAAACTGGGTCACAGGCACAGCACCATTTTGTTAAGAAACTGTTCAGATAAAATCCACACTTTTACATCATGTGTCAACTACTTCCTTACACATTTAAAAAACAGTTAGTATATCATGTCAAATGATTTTATTCACAATCCGAAGGTCAAACCACAGCTCAAAAGATGACAGACATAAAATGGAAACATAAATAAAACTGCATAGATAAGTGCATGTGAAGTAAAGCTGAACAGAACACATGGCTCTGGATTTCTTATGCCCATTCCCTCTCCAGGGGCTAGAAAAGCAGCCAAGGAGTTTGTTTTCAAAGAGATACTTCACCCATGAAAAGCAGATAAGCCTGAAAAAAGATGTTTTTGGAACATTATCCCCGTGTCCCATCCATAAGCCCACAACGAAACACTGGCTAATAAAACGGACACTGGCTGAGCTCACCACTGAGGACAAGATTACATGGTCTCAACGGAGAGACCAAAACAAAGCAGAGATAACTTCATTTCCTCTTTCTATCCGTGCGTTCCGAGTACTAGCATGTTCATGCAGCTCCTGAGGCAAATTCACAACCGAAAATTCACAAAAGCCTGCNCTAGCATGTTCATGCAGCTCCTGAGGCAAATTCACAACCGAGCAACCACCTAAAAGCCTGTTCATTGTCAAAATATGATCCTTACAACAATGTCAATGTTTTTCAAACGAGTGTCTGTGACCGTTTTGTACATACGTGTCTTTTATGTTTACTCACATGCTATTCATCCAAGCTATTCGGCAAGTCAATGCATTGTAAATTCCTCCGCTCCGACATTTGCACAGTATTCCATTTCAGAGGATAGTATGTACACAATCTTCAGCACAGCACGTGGTTTTATTGGTCTGACTGACACCCTCCAGAATTTCACCTAAGCAGCTGTGATTGGCTGGGACAGGAGGGCTCCTCTTACAAGCACGTGTGCGCCTGCCGGAGGAAATAAACGCAGGTCTGATAAGGAGCCAATGGGCTATTCAAGATCCCTGCATGCCTATAAATGGCAAAGATAATCAATACTTTTGGACCTTGGCTGAAGAACAGGGTCGGAGCGCAGAATCTGCCTGTACGCATCTTACAAACTTTACGTGCAGTGATGCAAGCAAAACAAGACGTGAGACAAACACTGCCACACTGAAATACACACACATAACTGCACAATGCACATACAAAGTCCTTTAAAGGCCCGAGAACTTCTCATATCTCACTTCCTTTACCTGAACTTGCTCGCGCTTTTCCAAAAACAATGGCACTCATTCAAAAGGAGAGGTGGGGCGGCTGCTAAGCTTACACAATGCCATTTCCAGACCGTCTAAAACAGACCAGCTGCTACAATAGCTTTCATAGATCTTTCCAGATCTCAAGGCCCTGTAAAAACGTAAGAACATAAATCAAAGAACCACGCATCTCTCACGGTACAAACCCCAAGAATTTTCAGCTGCTCTTTCAAACAGAGGAGCCTTTGAGTTTGTAGAAAGTGTCTTGGAGGGTCTGGTCCAAACCAAAAGGGATAAAGATACGTGTCATATCCGCAGGGCCATATTCAGAATTCAACTCTACATACTGCACACTGCAAAGTATGCAATGTATACTGCTAAATATTTGTCAAAAATGGAATGCAAAAAAGTATGTATTATGCCATGATAAGCATTTCACTAGAAGCATGGGGTCACATGACATTACTATGCATGTTTAAATCAGACATATAATCATTTTTAATTTCAAAATTGAAAAAAATATTTGTAGCAAATAGTTGTAAGTCAAGACAGATTAATTGTGGTTGATAATCCCAATGCAGTCACCACACAGGAAATTAAATGGTCAAGTTAAACGCTTTGCATTGAGGGATACAGTATTTTCACATAGCATGCAAATTTGGTCATTCGGCTATTCTGTGTGTATACAGATCAACTGCATATTATAAACAGCATACATACAAGTGTTGTAAAAGAACTATCAATGCAATCTTATTCATATAAATACACAAACTTGGAAAAAAAACAACAACAAAACACCAACCAAAATACAATGCAGCAGACTGAAGTTCAATTTCCCACCGGCTCTTCAGTATAACTTGCCTTCCTCAGAAACACTGAAGCAACTCTGTGGTTTTCTATTTCAAATCCAGCAAAGGGAGTCAATGCGTTTTTCAATGCACTTGGCATATGGACAGCATCCACTTTTATATTTGATTTGGTACGCTTTCAAATCAAAGCACTTGGGAGTTTTCTTTCCCATAACTGAGCTGTAGATGGGTTGTGGTGGAGCTATTGTGCAATGATTTGCCTTCTTCTCAAGTTGCTTTCCTGCACGTTGAGTCACAAACAAGCTTGCGATTATCTTTGCACACTGTTGTTTTGATTGCTGACCCAAATACATTGATATACTGTACATGCTTATGTTTAATAATTAATAAACTGTTAGCTTAGATGTCAATAAGACTAATGTCTAAATCGACTACAAATGTGAAAGCCAAAACACTCAGAAAAGGCAGCAATTTTAGAAGCAACTTTAGCACAAGATTATCATGACAAATGAGTGTTTGCTCCCAAACAGACTTATGTACCTATTCAATGTTTGCATATGATATCAGAAGACTTTATCTTATAGTCCAAGAACCAACCAGTGTTAACCACTCAGCAGATGGAACTTCTTTGAAAGAGGTCAACAGTAGTTCAGCAAGCTAACAACAAAGACAAATCAATCTGCCTCAAAGTCCTTAACGAAGACATCAACAACTACCTGTAGAGCTTCTGATTTCCCAACAGCGATGGCTCTCAACAGAGTTTCACACATGCTCTGTAATTGCTTCTGTGGCACTTTGAGTGACCGTCCACGATAAGGGTGTGTGCATGTGCAATCATCCTGTTGCCAAATACTACGCTGCTACTCTGACACCATACTAGGAATAGTTAGGTCAGGTCAACAAGCATATCAACAGCCCAACCCCAAAGTAACCAGCCAGGACAAGCAGCATAAAAATACAGCAGCAATATACATTCATTCCATTACCTCAGACCAAACCAGGGCTTTGAACGGTCTTCGCCTGCTGAAACCTGATACGTTGAACACACCTTGCACAGTCTGCTTTCCAAGACAAATCTGTTGCCATTGTAACTGCTATCTGTCTTCCCTCTCGCTCTCCTATTAAATCACCCACTGTCATAAATGTCTGTAATGAGCAGACATGTGAACACAGCCGTATGATCTCATTAAGAAGGTGTGCCAGCTACGCTAATGTTCTTAGTAGGGTTCAATCTGCAATGAGTCCTTCCCTGAGGAATGTTTCGAGTTTAGCATGTGCAAAAAACACTCTAAAGTGAGCTTGTGTATGATGGATAAGTCTAAAAAGACAACTTGTGTTTTTATATAAACTACCGTCAAAGGTTAGGGTTGGGAACATTATGTTTTCTAAAGGCTGCATTTATTTGTTAAAAAATACTTTAAAAACAGCAATACTGTGAAACATCATTACGATTTAATATAAGTGTTATAAATAAATATTATTTATTCCTATGATGCAAAGCTAAATTTTCTGCATCATTATTCCATTATTTAGTATCACATGATCCTTCAGAAATCATTCTAATATGGCGGTAAAATATGCATAATGGTATCTTACAGAAATCAAATGCTGGTGACTGTCGCCATTCAAATATAAATAAATAAATAGAACATTTTCAATGACTAATACAATAATGTCCATTTACATAAAACTAAACAAATGAGGTCAGCTTGTTTAACTAGATTTTGTCATTGTAAATCATTATATTATTCAGTCCATTAGTCATTCAGGCAGATCACCGGGTGAATTTTAAAACTATGTAGTTTAGTATAACTCTATTGTGCACTTCTGACCACAAAAATATTAAACAAAAAACATTATGTCAAACAAAAACAAAAGGACTTGGTCAGGGGTAGACAGGAAAACTGCATGCATTAATAATCATGGAAAACAAAGGCTCTGGAGTCTGGATTTTACATGCCGCCCAAATAATGCCGAGTTTGTCAGACAATTTTTTGCCACACAAATACTTCAAAGCATTTCAGGCTTGATGAAAAACACACTAAACCCCAGTTCCAAAGGGGCCAATGCAATCCCAACCACATACTACACTGCAGACCTGCCTATGTTCAAGACAAAAGCTTGTCCCAACCTGCTGGGTATTTCTTCCCTGCGAGTGGTTTGTATTAAAGCTTTCCGTGGTTTTCAGAGTGAGGTAAGGTACACCTTTCTGCTTCACACTTCCCTTTAGTCTGCCACATGACTCCAGGCCGAGTGGCCAAACAGGTTTTCTTGAGCTGTGTAAGCAGTCCAGTTGTCAGACTTCCCTCGCAAGAGCTCATTGCGTTCAAACAGGTGGTCGGGCTCAATTGTGTTTTATGAAGTGCTCACTTAACTAGGTGTATTCTCACTGCATTGCATAAGGCAGCCATCAAAGGAGAGCTGCTGTAATTCTGCACGTTTCAACATGCCACCAGTTGCTAAAATCAACACTTTTGCACGCCAAATAAACTTAAAATGCCTGCCAAATAAAGCAACCTCTTGATTGGACTGATAAGAGGAATTGTTTAAACTATACTGCTATATTTCTGTGGCATAACTAAAATAACTTGTCTAAACACCAAAAACGTCATTTGTATGTAATCACTATACAATTATGGCTTGCCTCTGTATCACACTAACTCGTCTAAGAGTCATTTACTGGTCAGGTTGGTGTTTAACTTTCTGGGTTGTGTATTGCAAAATGTATGTTTATTTTAAAACAACTTCACGCATGTTCTGCAGCTCTCCAGTTGTTCACAAAGATATGACTGAAATCTATATTTAAAGACCAAAAAAAACAATGTGACACCTTGACTGCATTGACCCACCTTGAATAAAACAACCTGAAAAAGTAAAACCAAATGAATCAGAGTAAACATGGCCTAGCGGATAACAAAAAGACAGCAGAAAATTGCTGTGACCACAAACGAAACTACCTCACCACAACACCGTCATCTGACAAATAAGTATGAGGACATTTATCACATCTTTAACGGGATGTATGGCCTGGTTTTGACATGCCGCATACAGCTGACCAGCAAAGATAAAAGCCACTCTTTGCACTCTTGATCTCCAATTACCAAAACTGTAAAGCTTCAAAATGCTCATTCCACCTCCCCCATTATGGAAAAACAAGGCTTGCGGATCAGCCCACTGTTGGTAACAACTGACCTGTTAAAAACAAGCTAGGCTTCAGATCAAAATTTGGCTGCAAGCTTGACTTCAGGAAAGCAAACTTGCACAGACGACAAAAAAAAAAAAAAAAAAATTGGAGATTATTTTTATACGACTGATTTTGGTATAGATCATGTTTCTAAGTGTCTAATAAGCATGTGTCTAACAACCAACAAATGCCTATAACAAAAAATAAAATAAAATAAATACTTGTAATTTAATTTAGACAAACAAATTAATATACTTAATCTATTTTAAAAAATGGTTAAATTAAATTATTTCTGCATCCAGTGAGACTGAGTTGCTGGCATTAACACTTTTCGAAGGTGCAAAGTTCAGAAGTGTAATCAAGTAGTTAAACATTATATGTTCTTTGCCGCTTTAGTGTCTCAATCACCTCCAACAATTTACCATGTTTTCTCAGGGCAACTAATGCACATGGACACCATGATGTGTCTTTCAGTTAAATTACAGCAATTGGGTTGAACAATCTCTATAAAAGTCAAAGAATCATCTCTTCATAATCAGCATGCATGTGTGGTCATATCCTCAAAATAGGGCTTATGATGGGTCTATTTCAGCATGTTTGCCTAAATTCTCATTTGTATGTAATCTGAAAGACTTTTGAAATGTGACTGAATGAAAAGACAATTTACCTAGAACCATCATAGCTCTGTATATCTGAAGTAGCTTAAAACTCTCTACAATGTAAGGCACATTTTCTTAAAGGAATAAAAACAAACTGGCATTTAAATGAAAATAAATAACATAGAAAACAGGAATAGGCTATTGTACCAAAAAAAGTCGACAATAAAGTTATTAATTAGGGACCACAAGTTAACATGAGTAATTTAGACTTACATATACCCTTTTAAAAAGACGTCACTGAAAATCTACAAATATAGATTGACAGATAGATAATAATAAAAAAAAATAATTAAAATAATAAATGTAATATCGAGGCATCCAACCTCATTAGCACTAAGGCTAACTGACAGAAACGCCATCACATAACGTTACATCTGCTCTTTAAAGGAGAGAAAAATCTTAAACGGTTATATTAACTTAAACCGTTATATGCACTTAAATACACACGCATAATCAATATATCAACAAAAATAAGTCATTTAGAGTCTATAAAAGGATGTAGGTCCTGTTTTGGGGGTGTTTAAATGCTAGTTCCGCTCAGCATATGCCAAACCGAGTCAACAGGATAAAAACACAGAATAAATGCTACATTTTCATCACTTTAGATGCAAGTTAACGGCATTGAAACTCAGTTAACGCCACATATAAAGGTACGTTATTTATGACTGACACGTAGGAGTAATAAGCCAAACATAAGGAAATAGAAGATTAGAAACTGACCTGAGCAAAAATAGAATAAAAGTCGAAACGGAGAGGTGAAGCGACTTGCTGAAGGAGGAAACTCTTCGTCGCCTTGTTCTTCTGTCTTTACTGGGGTGAATTCATCTCATCTTGTCATAATTTTTAAGTCGTGTGTCCTTCAGGACTCAACGCTTCATGTCTGCGCGCGCGTGTGTGATCAGATCAAGTGAACGCGCAGCGGGTACTGCCTCATATATGGCGAGCACGCGCATAAAGACGCGCGCGAGCGTGCACGAATCCACCCAGTACAGAATGAGCAATTTTTATTTATTTTTTTGCAAGATTTTGTGGGAACAATTAACAACATATATACTTATTAGTAGTAATAAACAATTAAAACGTACGAAAAAAATCATTATTAAAAATAAAGTACATTTTCTGTACAGTAGGGTGATTTTAAAGATTTTT